>CM067480.1:37037255-37059730 GCA_034552555.1 Semaprochilodus insignis
AAGCACGTGGGGAACTTCTCAGTGCTTCACTACAGCAGTCCGGGCTGCACCTGAACACTTCAATAAAGCGTCCCTTCCTGCTGCTTTCCTGATTTGTAGCCTCCAGATTTATGCACATATGTCTGCCAGACCAGGCAAAATCAAGGAAAGGGGAAATGCTCTGCATACTCCACCCATTTCAGACACAGAGGCGGTCAAACAACCTCAACACCATCTAAACCAGGTCTATAAATCAGAGGATCTTAGTGCCTGGACCTGAAGTTTATCATTTAAGGCAAAATACAGATTTGGATACAGCCTCTTTCTTAAAGGGACATATCTACCACTTTCCAAAACTGGTGCAGATTTAAATGGTTAAGATGTAATTAACGTCATTCAGAGTGATTCGGTGTGAAATGCCCCCTTGTAAAGAAACTTGCACCTTCAGAAATATTCACAGTGGTGGTAATAGGAACCAGATGACCCATGCCACTAAAGCCTTCAATAGATACCTTATAAAGTATCCACAATGGTTTCAAATAGACTGCCCACATCTGAAACATGGTTTTAGCAGAGGGCAAAATCAACCTGCTAAAACCATGTTTCAGGTATGGGCAGTCTATTTGAGTTATGAGGGATTATGTGAGGTTATAAAAGAGAGAATATGGGACTGAAATGCTGAGAGGAGCCGCCGCGCTGCTGAAGTGGGGCTGGCCACATGGACCAAAGTCATACTCACACAAACCCTCATATAACTCACATAACACCTTCATACAGCTCACATAAACACTCATACTACTCACATACACCTTAATACAGCTCATATAAACTGTAATATAATTCACACAATCCCTCATAAAGCTCACATAAACCTTCATAGCTCACATAAACCCTCATATAACACACATAAACATTTATACAGCTCACATAAACCCTCATATAACACACATAAACATTTATACAGCTCACATAAACCCTCATATAACTCTCATAAACCTTAATACAGCTCACATAAACCTTCATAACTCACACAAACCCTCACATATCTCACATCAACCTTCATACAGCTCACACAAACCTTCATATAACTCACATAAACCTTAATACAGCTCACATAAACCTTCATAACTCACATAAACCTCCATATAACTCACACAAACCCTTATATAACACACATAAACATTTATACAGCTCACATAAACCCTCATACATCTCTCATAAACCTTAATACAGCTCGCACAAACCCTCATATAACTAACATAAACCTTCATACAGCTCATATGAACTCTCATATAACTCTCATAAACTTTACAGCTGATTTAAACCCTCATATAACTCACATAAACCTTTATATAACTCTCATAAACCCTCATAACTCACATAAAGCCCCGTATAATTCACACAAACTCTCATATAACTTGCACAGTCAGAGATTTACATGCAGGTAGTATAATGCAAATTGAATTTACCACTATTATACCACTGACAGTGTTACATATAGTTGCGTTGAAGGCTTCTCCAAATAACTTGAACAAGTCTCAGATCTTCTCCATTACTCTTCTCCGTTTTACTCAGAATGGCACGGCCAACAGAACACACTTGAGGAAACGGCTAGCTCCCGGCCCATACTGTTATAGCTCATAGCCCTGCCCTTCACAATTAAAGTCTGTGCAATAAGAAGCATTTATAATGAACTTCATAAACTTAAGCTTAGCATTCTAACAACAAGCTGCATGTATATTTTCAACCAGGCATGCTCTGATACCACCATATGAAAAACTCCCCTCACCAAATCCCATAATGAGCCTCCTCATAGTGCCTCGACAGCTGTTTCTGAGGCCTATCTTCACTGCTCTGCTTCACTGTCACAGTCCTCAACTGGGCTTAATTCCCTCCACCGCTTCGTTATGGTCCGCATAGGGGCGATCCCATTTCTGACACCACTGTGTCATCGGCATAAAGTAGGAAGGTGTGGGAGATATAGTGCTTTAGACCAAAGCGCCTTCAGCAGTGGAGACCAATGTCAGTGCTTGAGAACATAGCAGGAAGGTTATCAATAGCCGTATGGCTATGGCTATGGCAAGGCTAGACTACTGCAACTCGCTCCTGGCTGGTCTTCCTCTACGGGCCAACAGGCCCTTGCAACTGGTCCAGAATGCAGCAGCTCGACTCGTCTTCAATCTTCCCAAATTCACCCATGTGACTCCACTGCTGTGCTCCCTTCACTGGCTTCTTGTTGCTGCCCGCATCAGATTTAAAACTCTGACGCTCGCCTACAAAGCCAAGAATTGACCAGCCCCTCCCTACCTTATGGCAATGGTTAAGAGTCAATCTGTACCTCCAGCCCTTCGAGCTTCAAGTACTGCTCGACTCGACCCGCCATCCCTGAAAACGAATGGAAGACTAGCGTCCAGACTCTTCTCTGTCCTGGCTCCCAGATGGTGGAATGAACTCCCACTGACGGTCCGAACAGCTCTCTCGCGGTCTACAAACGCAGGCTGAAGACCCATCTCTTTGTAAAGCACTTAAGTGAGTGAGCAGTAGTAGATGCGTATGCTGAAATACTTTGTTTTGCACTTATACTCACCATAACCTTCCTTCTCTCTAGGTATGAGCGCTGGGTTGGGTTGCCAGGTAGTGCACTTATGCTTATATATCTGTGTATTATTCTATATAGGTAGCAGCACTAGCCCTTGTTCGGACAGTGTCTGAGGTCAGGGTGAGTTTTAGACTCCTAACCTACTTATACTAGCCGGGAAACATTATCCGACGGAACACTAAGCACGGTTGTAAGTCGCTCTGGATAAAAACGTCTGCTAAATGCCGTAAATGTAAATGTAATAGCCAATTCTTCCTGTCCATAGGCACTGACTCAGTACCACCACCCCACTAAAATAAAAATAGACCCACAGCCCAGCACAGAATGACACAAATAAAAGAGCGACGCTAATAACATTCATAACCACCACTTATAACAGGTTAAAGTCTGAGCACTGCATCCTTCTCCCCAGTGCCCTGCAGCTTTGGGGGCAGCAGCAATGGCATCAGCACTGCCTTGGCCACTTCCTGTTTTTCAGCTTGCCCATTGTGCCATAGACACCAGCTAGAGTGCTGCAAATCAGCATCAGCCAGCCACACTGCTGGCACCTGCTCAAAGCATTGCTGGGGGGCCACAATCAACCCTGCCATTCACCTCTGCTTGCAGGTCAATGCAGCCGGCCACTGTCCAGGCATCCAGTCACTTCTTTTGCCATCCTCCAGCCATGCTCTGCTGGAGAGCCTCGTCACCCTGCCTCTTTCGCAGTGCCCACCACATATCTTTACTGCAATGCTCCTTCCTCGCAGTTCTCAGCTAGCCTTAGCCTTCTTTGCTACGTCACCTTTGACTATGACTTTGTGGTAGTGCTATTCCTCTCCAATTCATTGGCCAGGCGTGTGCTATCCCACTTCTGACACCAATGCGGCATCAGCGAGAATGGTCAGTTCTAGCCACAAAACTTTACTTAATGGAACAGGAACAGCTACCCCACAACCTAGCACGGAATGACACAATTAACACAGCGGCACTAATAACATCCATAACAACAACTTCTTAATAAATAAACTCTCTTGCTGGGAGTCCGCTACTCCTGTCAGGTTCTGTACAGGCATGGTAATGCCTCCCACACATCCATGGGTGAATAAGCCAGTAGCAGGAAGCTGCAGTACTTTGGCAAGCTATAAACACCAACCAGCTTTATCATGCACAGACCAACCAAGAACACAACCAAATATGTGGCTACTGTACCAAAATACTGTATAATGGCTTATTGGAATGGTAAGTGTTCAATGTATCATAAATGCAGCTAAACTGCATGAAAACAATATCTATATAGAAATAACCACCTTAACCCATAAGAGCCCACAGTGACGTATGTGTCCCAAGCCTTTTAAAAGACTGTAAAGTTCCTTATACAGCTTCATCCTTCACTTAAACACATGGAGTCCCTGAGTGACCTATACCAAACATCCTGGATGCAGTCCCATGACAGTTGGTGAACATATGACCTCATTTAGTAAATGGCGATGTGCTTGGTTAGTGCACGAGACAAAACCAGCTCATTTTAAAAGCTTGCTTTTTGTACCTGTAAGGTTCCAACCCATTTAAGAGCTCTAATGCTTTGATAACATGTTCTCTATGTACCCATATTCTATATTACATATAACCATTCTGACCCCATTTCTAGAACACTATGATGGAATACAAGTTATGAAATTGTTGTTGTTGTGACATATGTTACCGGGATTTTGACCCTGTAATACTTACAGAAGACACCATGTGACCTCTTTGTCACAATAAGACTGATCTTTTGTGATCTTATAACTGACCCCTCATTATCTTCCCTTGAGGGGAAATGGCTCTGGACTCTTATGGGTTAGGTAAACAGTAAACTGTAAAAGATGAAATAAATGTCTGTCATAAAAAGTAACTGCTAATTTTCTAATGTTATCACGGTAACACTTTTTATGAATCAGGTATCTATAATGCATTAAAAGTTCATTCATAAATGAATCTATTTGTCCTTGCACTACACTATTTACACTATTTATATATATTTATACGCATATATTCTTGTACTGCACTGGAGAAAGAGCCTGACTGTGTTTCGTTATACTGTACAACCCTGTATTGGTATAATGACAATAAAGTTGAATTGAATTGAATTGAATTGAATTAATCTATTAATCTATAAAGTCTTTAGGATGCTTTGTAATACTAGACATAAGCCTTTGAAACTGTGCATAAACATTCATAATCACACATATAAACTGCTATAGCACAATAGTATAAGGCTTAATAGCACAAAGTGTCATAATGCATTATAATGTATATAATTTTTGTTATTAACATTATCGATGAAACTAACGTTGAGTTCATTTGCACAGTGCTTTGTAAGGATCCACAGTGAGGCCTCTCTCTAATGTTCCTCGGTACCTTTAAAATGAAAATGATTTTGTAAGTGCGCATAACATCTAATGAACACTCATAAGCCTTTTTTACAAACTTTAAGTCAAAGTGATGTTATTAATCAGCTCTATGAATTATGCATTATATGAATGGATTATGATACGGGTCTCAACAATAATGTTAAGAACAGGAAAAGGCTCCATTTTAACACACTATATCTCTTTGTGCTATGAAGCCTTATAATGCGAGGTTATACCAGTTTATGTGTGTGATTATGAACATATGTACACACATATGAACATATGTGATATGAACATATGTACAGTTACAAAGGCTGATGTAAATCATTATAAGACATTATGAATGCTTCATAGATCTTTTTGAATGCACTTATAATGCATTACAGATACCTGATTCATAGAAGGTGTTACTGTTATTACTGTTCATTATTTATAGTAGTTATTAGATAGATAGATAGATAGATAGATAGATAGATAGATAGATAGATACTTTATTGATCCCGAAGGAAATTTATTGTTACTAGTAAGCCTCCTTCTATTCATCTACAGTTTCCACATTCATCTGTGGCCTCTGCATTGAGGCCCACACTCTCTGCTGGATGTGTTCTTTGAGGCTGCAGTGAGTTCTCAGAATGAAATTCCAATCCCCGTGGCATCCGGCTCCTGTTTCCCGAGACATACCATACGTCCGAAAGTTTGCAGACCTCTGCTCATGCCACATTTCTCCTGAAATCAAGGTTATTAATAGGGGATTTGCTCCAGCAACAACCGCCTGAAATCATGTTTGCCAGAGTGTATTGTCTCGTTTCAGCTGGCTAACACATGCAACTGGACTCAGAGACTCTAAGAGAGACTCAGAGAGTGTCGGTGCAGCATGTCTACTGCACACTGTTCACTAGTGTACTCTAGTGAACGGCCGTATATGTGTAACTCTAGAAAGCTGACCTTTGCTACTTCTTCTATGTATGCTATATGTAGCATCAGTGGTGCACTGTAGGGGTTTGAAGTAGTGGATTTACCGCTCATAAATGAGTATCTCTACAGTATTATATTAATATTGTGTATATAGAAAGTTTATTTTGTAAGATATTTAAAAGAGAGATTTACATACAAAAATAATTTAGTGTCATCCCTGTCACACCCTGAATGAGTTTGATATTAGAGTAACATGGATCCAACTGTTGTAAAGAATTTTAGGCCAATTTCAAACCTTCCATTCTTCAGTAAAGTCTTAGAAAAAGTTGTTTTCAAGCAATTAAATGCTCCTCTAATATACAACAAGTTATATGAGATGTTTCAGTCAGGTTTTCGTTCTAACCATAGTACTGCGACAGCATTAGTCCGTGTTGTCAATGACCTTAGGCTCAGCGCCGATGTACAGAATCCTTCTGTTCTGGTCTTATTGGACCTTAGTGCAGCATTTGATACTGTGGATCTCAAGATTCTAATCCACCGTCTTGAACACTGGGCACAGTTTTAGAATGGTTTAATCATATTTAACAAACAGACTGTTCCTGGTTTCACTGGAAAATCCCTCATCTAAAAAAATTTGTATTTCTTTTGGAGTACCACAGGGGTCTGTTTTAGGGCCTCTGCTTTTTTCTTTGAACATGTTACCTCTGGGTGATGTCATCAGGAAACATGATGTTAACTTTCATAGCTACGCTGATGACACGCAGTTATACATCTCCATTCCTTTGGATAATCTAGACTCGGTAGCAAGACTGTGTGTCACATATTTCTCAGTGGATGTTACAGAATTTTCTACAACCAAATGAAGAAAAAAATGAAATATTGATTCTCAGTACTAAAACTCAGAGAACAATGCTTTATGACAAACTCAGTTCTTTAGCTACTAATATAAAACCTGAAGTATGAAACCTGGGCGTGACCTTAGACTCTGAGCTCAGTTTTTACTGATTTGCTGATACAAATAGCTTTGTATCATTTAAGGAATGTTGCTAAAGTTCGGCCTTTTTTGTGTCGGAGTGATGCAGAGAAACTTGTTCGTGCGTTTGTAACAAGCAGAACTGATTACTGTAATACTTGTCTTACTGGGGTTCCATAGAGAACCGTCTATCCCCTGCAGCTCGTACAGAACGCAGCAGCTCGGATCCTAACAAACACTAAACACAGAGCTCATATCACTCCTGTTCTGAAAGAGCTGCACTGGCTGCCTGTATCTATTAGAATAGACTTTAAAGTTCTGCTGCTGGTCTATAAGGCTCTACATAATCTAGCACCTGCTTACATCAGAGACTGTCTCTCTGTTTGTTCCAGCTCGTGATCTTAGATCTACAGGTGTTGGCCTTCTGTAAAATACAGGAAACTTGGAGAGACTCTTTCAGTTATTATGCTTCTAAACTGTGGAACCTAATTTCAGCTTCTGTCAGACACTCGAGCTCTGTGCTCACATTAAGAAACACTTAAAAACGTAGATTTGGTGTGACAACAGATAGAGGGCACCAGAAGGGGTCTGGAGCAGTGGAGGTATGCGAGCTGGCAAAGGCAGGTACGAATATATATTGAACTTGTTCTCCACGGCATCCTCGTCCGATGCTGCTACCTGCCCCTAATGCAACTTGGTGTACACTGGACGAAGCCAGACCTACAACTCTCATCCACCTGCCTAAGATAAGGTGTTGTGGTAGAATGGCGAGCTGGATGGCTTACCTGTGGCAGTTTAAGATGGTTGTGGCAGTGGTGGGGTGGGCAGACCAAACAAAGGCATCGTAGTTAGCCTCCAGGGTGGAAGGGTCAGTCCTACATACACTCATAATCAGAACAAAACGTTCATCTTGGTGCTGACCACGGTGCCTCCACACACGGATTTGTGGTCTTCTCCACCAAGACAAAAGCAGGACTCGTCATGCTGCCATTCTGAGTCACTCCATGACAGTGTGGCACGACACCATTGCAGTCTTTGGTGACGTTGACGTGGTGTTAAGGGCAGCTGGCGTAACGGTCTGCGTGCATGTAGTCCTGCATCATGCAGCTGTCTGCCAATGGTGCTGGCACTAACAGGATGACTCATGGAGGGCAGAACTACTAGCTAAATGTCTGCAGTCATGACTGTTGGGTCAGTCAGGTACAGTGATATGGCCCGTCCATGCTTACATCACAGCACAGCCGAGTGTGAAAATTGAATCATTGGCATGTCTCACAATGTCAAACCTACCCAGCAAGCTCCATTCCTGTTGGTTGATTCCTTCTTGGTGTGACTACGCAACTATTCTTTTGGCGATGAGTGTATATTGTTGGATCTCCCTGCTGACATTACAGTAACTTGGCACAACCTAACAGCCAGCCCGTGGGGCAAGTGTGGCCCATGCACATGAGTGAGAAACTCCATCTGAGGAAGTGCCATGTATACACAACCTGGGTCCACTGGCCGCCGACATAGAGAGTATGCTGGGGCTCTCCTACAGGGGTTCTCAGTAATGGCCCTTGATAGCTTGGCTTCGGGTGTGTTTCTATGGGCAGTAAAGACTTTAAGTCTCCAGCAACATTGTGGCTTGCAAAGCCAACTTGCCTTGGAGAGGTTTTACAGTGGGCAGAGGAGATGGAGGCAGTTTTGGGAGTATGCAGGCTGCAGCCAGATTCGTACAGCAGTGGGACAGACAGGAGCGAGTGTAGGGGAAAAAAGGAAGTCAGGGCAGTGGGCAGCTGGGGCACCTGAGGAGTCGATGCCTATTGAGGCGGTAGCAGACACCCAAGCCCCAGGAAAATGGCAGCAGACAGGTGTACGGGAGGGTATGGCCACCTTCATAGTTCTCCACTACCAGATGGGTTTGGCAACTGTGGCGCACCTGACAGGTTATGGTGCCATGCAAGCCCTAGTTGACAACGGCTCCACAATCAAGATCATTAAGGGGTTCTCCAAAATAAAGGAGACAGAAATGGCACAGACTACACAGATGGATGACTAACAATGGGTGACACTCAAAACTGGTATGATGGAGAGGATGGGAAGGTGAGAGCCATCACCTTCAGCGTGACCCTGGGGGAGGGATGGAGTCTGCAGGCAGAACAGAGGGCAAAGCCAATCATTTTACTGGTGGTGGTGTGACTGGAGCATAAGGGTTGGCCAGACCAAGCTATGCTGGCTCCGTACAGCCAGGCTACTAAGCGGCTGGAGCAGATGTGGGGACATGCTGGTACTGCAAGAAGGGGTCCTGTACAGGTGGTGGGGCTTTCCCAACGGTGCCAGAGAGCTGTGGCAACTGGTGGTCCCTACTTCCCATTGTCAACAGGTTCTTTACCCCATCTACAGGGCGGTGGGGGCAGGCCAAAACATGGAGACAGCTGGCAGCCTGATTCTGGGTGGAAAGCCAGGCCCACTAGGACCCCTGCTGTAGAGGATGGAGGGGTTCCAACTGTTGGCCATCGAGTACCTGGGCCAGGCAGGGTTAAGGCAGAGGTTGGTGTGGCTCAGCGGATAACACCACTAACCTTCAGGGAGCTACCGCCCTATGTGGGAGATGGGGGTTCGATTCCCGGGTCTGGGTTACTATGCTGTGCGACACCAATAAGAGTCCTTGGGCAAGACTCCTAACACTACATTGGCCTACCTGTAATATGAATGACCTTGTAAGTCGCTCTGGATAAGAGCGTCAGCTAAATGCCATAAATGTAAATGTAAATGTAAGGCAGAAGGAGAACTATGATCAGGTTTGGGTCCTGATTCATGAGCCCTGGTGGGATTCTGCAGTGGATATGGGCATGCTAGTGTAAGCTTCTCTGCAGTGAACCATTTCACATTAAACCACTCTGAATAACTTTGCTCCCATGCTTTAAACTACCCGGTTTTAGTCAGTAGTGATATAGCATGTTCTCAAACTCTGCTTTTTTACTGTTCACCATAACCACTGCAGCCTCTCTGCCTTTGCCTGCACTGTGACAATAGTGCTCAGCAGTTGAGCGGGATTAGTGACAGTACAGGAGTTTGCTGAGCATGGTGGGACTGCTCTGCTGGGTTCAGCAGTCTGTCAGAAGGCACAGGTTAGGCGTGAGTAATGCAACCTGGCACTAACTTTCAAGCAAGCACAATCTACACAGACCCTCCCCCCGCACCAGTACAGGCTGGCTCGGCCCTTTTGCTAATGCAACACATTAGGGGCCTTAGGTCAAACTGCTATACAGTATGCCAGTTTCAACTTGAACTAAATCTCCAGACATGGTTCTTATGAGCTAGAGTACAGATATAAGCACTGATAAGAACTGTTTTGATGTATTTTTGACTTTATAAGTATCTTTAATTCATTTTCTGTTATTTCTATATATATATATATATATATATATATATATATATATCTATATACCTGGAATACCTGTTCTCACATGTTTTACTGTGTGATAAATGTGACTGTGAGTAAATCAGTGGTTCCACTTCTGTTGTAATTGTGCTTCAGTACTGTCCTGCATATGACTGCCACCAAGTGGCCAATATTTGAATTGATTGTCTCGTTATAGGACCACTGAACCACAAAACAGACTTGCTAGAAAGATTTTAAGATTATGAGGATTTTTGGCCTAAACCTAGTCTGAGACTTGTCCAATAGCAGGAGCGGTCAGAGCTGATGTTCTTAGATAATCCACTTTAGAATTATATTTACATTTACATTTATGGTATTTAGCTGATGCTCTTATCCAGAGCGGGTCACGAACTGACGCTATATTGGCCGCAAAAGGAGGCCCTACACCATACTAATAAATGATTGTGGTCTAAAACCAGGTGTTTCAGTTTCATTGTCCAACCCCTGTATATGTGTATGTATATATACATTGTACATATATTGTACTCCACTTTCTACGAAGGCTGAAGAGAGTCAACCTCCCACAGCAGCTCCTCTGCAACTTCTATAGATCCACCGTGGAGAGCATTCTTATGACAAGCTGCATCACTGTGTGGTATGGCAGCGCCACCTCTGCTGAGCGCAAGGCCCTTCAGAGGGTGGTAAAGACTGCACAGCACATCACCGCAACTGCCCTCCCATGACAGCAGTCAATATATCCTCAGACCCCACACACCCCAGTCATCTCCTGTTCCAACCTCTGCCATCCGGAAAGAGGTACCCGAACATCCGAGCCAGAACCTCCAGGTTCAGGAACAGCTTTTACCCAAGAGCTGTCAAACTGGTCACACCGGCAGCACCTACCAGAACATGACTACAACACTATAGACTGTTACTGATTTCTACCCCGGATCACCCCAGCACACACACTGGGCTCCACTAACTCACAGGACTGTTTGCGCTGCACTTAACTTTAACCTGTATACTTGAACATCTCAGGTGTGTATTTGATGTATTTTATTTATTTATTTATCTACTGTACATCTGTACTAAGCAATTTAGCAGTTTACATTTATGGCACTTAGCTGACGCTCTTATCCAGAGCGACTTACAAGGTTAATCATATTACAGGTAGGCCAATGTAGTGTTAGGAGTCTTGCCCAAGGACTCTTATTGGTGTAGCACAGCACAGTCACCCAGACCAGGATTCGAACCCCAGTCTCCCACATCTGGTGGCTCCCTGGTGGGTAGTGGTGTTACCCGCTGAGCTACACCAACCACACAAATGTTCAGTTTACCTGAACATTAAGCTGTTCTACTACCTGCACTATACACTTTATATATCTATACTATTTACAACCACATACTTAACTGATACTGCTCGTACACTTTGCACATGTCCTGTACATGTACTGTACCGTTTGCACATGTCCTACTGTACTGTTTACGCACATTGTTTTTGTCTATTTGTCTTTGCACTACACTATATATATATATATATATATATATATATATATATATATATTCTATACTGCACTGGAGAAGGAGCCTGACTGTGTTTCGTTATACTGTACAATCCTGTATTGGTATAATGACAATAAAGCTGAACTGAATTGAATTGAATTGAATAGTAGAATAAGGAGAGTTAAGTACATAGAACTGACATACCGTGAATCTCAAACACTGTTGTTCCTCCTTTAAATACAAATCCTGCATTTCCAAAAGAGGATGGGAAAACGGGCCAATTCCAAAATCCTAAACAGTTATGAAACACACTTATTAATATTTACACCCCCAACATTTACACACAACCACAACAGCGCTACAGCAACCAAAATGGTGGACTATGTGGAGAAATCTCGCATTCCAGACCGTGAAGCGACTGTCCGCACTTTTTGTTCCCTTTCCAAGGAACCCAGCAGTCTGCGTCCATGATGTGCATCGCAAGTTGCTTCCTATAATATGAAATGATATGTACATTTAATGTTCTACTAACTTTTCCCGTCAAAGCAATGAATTAGTATTCACAAGCCGGAACACCGGAGGGACCCCCAATCCTGCTTTTTGAATTATGCCCACATTATTGCCAAACAGTCTTTGCATGTTCATCTATAAGTCTGATCTGCACTGTATAAGGCTGGCCTTAAGATGGTCATAGAGGCTCCATGACTACGTTACATCATGTTTAATGGTGTATGTTCATGGTATAGCTCTAAAAAGCTTTGTGTATTCTTGCCTTCAGTCCCCTGTTACTGGCCCTGCCCCAGTATCTAATCCAAAGAGAGAGAAAGCACCAGAGCCACACAGTGTGCTACCATGTCTTGCCGATAGGCTTCATTTCTATTTTTAGACTCGGCAATTCGAAATTACTTAGATCCGCGCTGGCCCTAAGACGGAAAATTGCCCAGCGATTGGATGACCCGTGAAATGCATAGCTTTCCATTATGGCTCTTAACTGAATACCACCGCAGGGATTTGGCATCACAACAGACAGGGTTTGTTTCGCTTCTGGAGGGCGTCCTCTTTGGCCTATGTCCCACCTGCTGTTTTCAGACATCTCAGGCCATATATACAAGGGGGCTGAAAATAGCCAAGGCCATCTTGATCACATTTCTAAGACCTCTTAAGCCACTTTCCTTGTCTGCAGCACACAACAGAGAAAGGTGAAAGAGGTCTGGAGGTGAAAGAGGTCTGGAGGTGAAAGAGGTCTGGAGGTAAAAGAGGTCTGGAGGTGAAAGCGGACTGGAGGAGAAAGCGGATTGGAGGAGAAAGCTGTCAGGATTCATGTTCACACAAAGAAGAAAGAGAGGACTTGTCTCAGGCATCGTCTCGGTGCCAGATATTGCCTACAGCCCATTTTTGTTAAGGCACTGGACACTTAAAGACACTAGCTAATGTCATTTAAAGGAGCAGTGTGTAAAGCTCTGGATGTGAGGCTGGCATGACAACTGGTGTAGCATTTACATGCATTCTGGAGCTGGCATTCAGCTTCTTAGTTGAATTTTCCTGTTTCACCTTAAATGGTGCAGCATTTACATTTTGGCACCTGAGGCATTGTAATAGCTGCTGATATTATACCATTTAAGGTGGGATGGGAAAATTCAAACAAGAAGCTGGCAAAGAAGAAACTGAATGCCAGTGCCAGAATGTAAATGCAAGGTGGAACAGACAAAATGAGCCAGAAACTGGCAAATAAAGAGTTGAATGCTAGCTCCAGAACGTAAACGCTGCTCCATTTAAGGTGGGATGGGAAAATTTGACCAGGAAACTGAAAACTAAGAAGGTGAATGCCAGCTCCAGATTGTAAATGCTCCACCATTTAAGGCGGAAAAGGAAATTCAAACAAGAAGCTGGTGAATAAGAAGCTAAATGCCTGCTTCAGAGTGTAAATGCTGCACTATTTAAGGTGGAACAGACATAATTTAAACAAGAAACTGGTGTATACGAAGCTGAATGCGAGCTCTAGAATGTAAATGCCAAACCTTTTAAGGTGGAACAGGAGAATTCAATCAAGAGGCTGGTGAATAAGAAGCTGAATGCCAGCTCCAGAAAGTAAATGCTGCACTATTTAAGGTGGTACAGACATAATTTGAACAAGAAGCTGGTGAATAAGAAGCTGAATTCCAGTTCCAGAATGTAAATGCTGCACCATTTAAGGTGGAACAGGAAAATCCACACAAGAAGCTGGCGAATAAGGAGCTGAATGCCAGCTTCAGAGTGTAAATACTCCACCATTTAAGATGGGATGGGAAAATCTGACCACGAAACTGACACCTAAGAAGCTGAATGCCAGCTCCACAATATAAATGCTCCACCATTTAAGGTGGAACAGGAAAATTCAAGCAAGAAGCTGGTAAATAAAACCCAGAAAGCCTTAAAACATAGCCTATATAACAGTATAAAGTCAGTTTAGTGTCTGAAGTTAAACGTTTGATGCCCCTGCTCTAGATCCTGGAGGACCCCGTGCCCTGCACGTTTTGGTGTTTGCTCTGTTCCCAACACACTTGATCCACTGATCCGCACATTAACAAACCCTTCCGGAGTTAAAGTGGGAGCGTTCTTTGGCAGGGCACAGGGTCCTCTAGGACCAGGGTTGGGAACCACTGATCTGTGCCATGAGTTCTGAAGACTGGCAAGTAATTTGCTGTTATACTGGTGATGAACACATGGTGGCAACACTGAGCTGGTTTATTTACATGGCAACAAGGAAAAAAGGCAGCAGAGCTCTAGAACGTTCCACAGATGTTCCAGTCTGTCTTACAGTCATTTTCAAATAAAGAAACATGCATATGTCCAAAACATGGCGGATGAGCTCACTGTTGGTTTGGCAAAGTAGAGTCAAGCTAATTTGGCATGCTTGGGTCTTGGCCAGCCTGAAAATACTAATACAGTGTTTCCTTTCCTCATAAAATTGAGAACAGCACCCAATAATAATTCTACTTGCAGATTAAAATATAGCACAAATTATTTCTATATGCATTTCCGTTTGTCAGGTAATTCCTATAAGGAATGTGTTCCTACAAAGGATGCCTGGCTTTGAAGGTGTCCTCAAGGCCACTAAAATAGACGGTATATATGGATTATTACAGCGGTCATCGAAAATTCTTCATGGCCTCCAAAGGAAGGAAGGCCTGGAGACACAGACGCTCATAAATAGTCCATAAATAGACGCGCATAATAGTGCTTGGGTGACTTCATCGACTCCATAAGACTATAATGGTCATTCTTCTTAGGAGATGCAGATCAAGTTGCTTGGGGACCCTTGCAGGGATGCAAAGGGCAGGGTCCAAGGCCGAGGGCTGCTTTGTTTAGCTTTACCCTTTATAATCAGGGCCGATGCTGTGAAAGGAGCTTTAAGCGGCAAGCCTTGTGGCGCTGGACCAGCCCCCTTAAGGAGCTGTGGCCTCTCTCTGAGAGATCCCAAGAAACTTCACACCTCTCCAGAAGCACCTATAAATAGAGCCCATCTGTCCCTCGACTCGGTTACAGCCCCATTCCTTATGGAGCTGGTGGGGTGTGGTGGCCCAGTCGGGCGAATGAGTGCGTGAGTGAGTGATTGAATGAGTGAGGAGACCCCCACGTCAGAATGAGTGAGGATAGTAATGTTTCCCAAAAGCTGGACTTCTTGTTGGGGTGTGCTTGGCTCGGTGATGTGCTACCCAACCTATGACACCAAGCAGAGAGGAACCAGAACCAGGTTCCTCACAACAGATAAACATCCACAACTGTGCTTTTTGCCATCCTTGGTTTGAGGTCAACCCTACAATTTCAAAGCACATAGGTTCGGTAGACTTTCCTAGTGTCAGGGTCCCACACATCCTGGAAAACTAGGATATTTGGAGACTGGAACATATGAAAATAACTAAAATATTTTCTGTCGTCCTGAAAAAGGGTTGGGGTTTGGTCAAATTCAAAAAAATGGACACCGATATACCCATCATCAAAAAATATAGTTGCACCCAGAAGGAATCCACCCACAGGAATGAAACTCGGTGGGTAGGTGTGACATCAAGAGACATGCGAATGATTCAAGTTTCACACTCAGCTGTGCATGTGACGTAAGTAAGGACAGGCATTATCTCTGTACCTGACTGACCCAACAGCAACGATTGTGGACATTCAGCGAGCAGTGATGCCCTCCATGAGTCATCCTGTTAGTGCCAGCACCACAGGCAGACGGCTGGACGACGCAGGACTACATGCATGCAGACCGTTACGATGACTGCCCTTAACACCACGTCAACGTCGCCATGGTGACTCAGAATGGCAGCGGGTCATCTTCAGTGATGAGTCACGCTTTTGTCTCGGCGGTGATGACAAACAAATCCGTGTGTGGAGGCACCGTGGTCAGCACCAATAGAAACGGTTTATCATCACCGGTCACACGTCCAGAAGGCCTGGTGTCACTCCACCTCCACCCCTACCCCACAAACTGTGTGAGAATATTCAAGCTGCATGGGATGGATTATCACGGGACACCATTACGAGCCTCTACAACTCCACACCGAGACGTCTGGCATGTTGGGTTAGCAAACATGGCGGCCTGATGCCATACTGAGAGACACTACTTCTGTATGTGTAGCTCAATAAATATTGATCATATCAGTCTAAATTGATCATCAGTTATTGTTCCTGGTAACCTTTATCTTCCTTCCCAATAGCACTGCAATCCCACACTTCCTTCTGGGTGCAGCTGTTCTTTTGATGATGAGTGTATATGGTAAACATCCATTTGAACGTTGAAAGCCTCCACTGTGACTCCTAGTATGTTCCAGGTCAATTAGTTACCATCATTTTCACAAGTGGCAAGTATCAAACAGAGCGAAGGACGTGCCTCTGCTGACCACAGACAAACAAAACAACAGCTTATTTTGGCTCTTATTAGTGATGCGCAATGTGCAACACTATTGTTATCCAATGGGAATGTTTTCTTCTTCCAAGATCTTTTTCTTCTTCTTGGTGCACATTTATTGCCTGCTAACCCGTTCCCCAGTTTTGGAGATATCGACCCCATTCTAACTCCGGAATGTTCCATCTGGTTGGGAATGGTGTGCTTGTATACAGCTTTTTGATCAGATGCATGGTTTCCATGTAGCAACGGATTTTTCCTCCGGAACTTCTTCCCATTAAGAATGAATGGGGTAGAAAAGTACATGCCCATTTACTATACTTCTGCTCAACCAACAGCGTTTCACATACACCATCTCAGGGCAGACCCCCAAGCATGAATCCAATTATTACGACCCACAATAGTTGAAGTCCCATTCAAACCCTATTGTTTCCTTTGATCTACAGCCACCAAACTGTGTGTACTCACTCACTCAGGGCAGATNATGCCATGAAGGCCAGCTGAGCACTCACAGTGGCCCGATGCAGAGCAGTCAGAATGCCTCTGAGTATAACAGAGTCTCTATCTACATCTTGCACTATCACTCCAAGGGCACCTCTGCCCTCCACTGCAGCACAGATCACGTCTGTTTCTGTTCATGTGACTGCAACAGCTAGCTCGTTAATATCATGAGGAGCTCTCATGTTCTCTCAGAGTGGGCTATTATACTTTATCAACTCAGACACTCTATAGTTTTGTGCGAACAGTGCAGCGCTGTTAATGGATATCTATGTTTCCTGTGTTGTCTTCAGTGCACATGCTCCAGTACATAATGTTAATGGTACAAGTCCCTCATCATCAAATGAACAGTTGCACAAACAGCTGCACCCAGAAGGAATTAAAAAAACCCAGACAGGAATAAAACTTGGTGGGTAGGTTTGACATTGTGAGACATGAGAATGATTCAAGTTTCATGCTCAGTCATGCATGTGACGTAAGCAAGGACAGGCCTCATCACTGTACCTGACTGACCCAACAGGCATGATTGCGGACATTCAGCGGACCTCCACCACCCACTTGATTCCTGCTCTGTGGTGGTCCTGTGGGGGTCCTGACCATTAAGGAACACTATGCAGAGAAACAGACGAACTACAGTCTGGATCTACAAAGTGCTCCTATATGGTCAGTGGGACTGATAAAATGGACAATGAATGTAGATACAAGGAGGTGTACCTATGTGACACTGGCAGTGTATTGCAGTGTTGTGAACACTGAACATGCGTGCCTACCAGAACGCATTGACTTCTTCTAGTGTGGCTCCTTTCATGGACATTTAAAGGTCATGCTGAAATCCGAATGGTTTAAATGAATGAAATTAAGTCATTCTCTTATCCAGGGATATGGCGTCAGGGCAGTCCTACATTTCCTGTTAAGGACATCCTAATAAGCTATAAAAAGCCATTTCGCTAACGGATAAGCAGTTGCTGCATTTGGCCTTTTTGAGGACCCGACAACCAAGCATTGCGGAAGGAACGTGTCTTTCAAGATGAGGCTGATTCCTTAGTACATGATGATGAATGGCTCGTAGGCCACTATCGTCTTCCCTGTTGCCTTTTAGTCACCCTGTTCAACCAGTTTCGAGAACATACTGTACCTGCACTGTATCAGTTTCTCTCGTTTAACACTTAAACTTTTAAAGACTGTGTGTTATTTTAATTAGGTGCGTGATCAGTCTAAAAGTCTCCTGTGCTCTCATCATCAAGACCTGGAAAAGGTTATTCATGCTTTTATTACATCCCGCTTAGACTACTGCAACAGCTTGTATTTGGGAGTCAGTAAGTCCTCAATAGCTTGTTTGCCGTTGCGGCAGCTCGCCTTCTTACAGGCACAAAAAACAGAGACCACATTACTCCCATTTCGGCATCATTATACCGGCTTCCTGTACACTATAGGATCCAATTTAAAATTTTGCTGTTTGTTTTTAAGTCTTTAATTGGAGTGGCTCCATCCTATATAGGGGATTTGCTTCAGCTCTATCCTGCCCCCAGGTCTTTGAGGTCATCAGATCAGCTGCTACTGACTGTGCCACGGTCTCGGCTGAAACTCAAAGGTGACCGGGCCTATGCTGTTGCTACACCGAGACTATGAAATAGTCTACCCCTGGACGTTAGGTCTGCACCTTCTGTTGATGCTTTTAAGTCCAGGCTAAAGGCCTATTTTTATCGACTAGCTTTTGGCTCAGTAAACTCATCGCTGCTGTATTCCTTTGTGTGTGTGTGTGTGTGTGTGAATGTTAGATGTTGTCCTACACTGTCTTTTTAACTTTTTTAAATGTGTCTTCTTTGTACAGCACGTTGGGTTAAAATGTGCTTTATAAATAAATATTTATTTACTACTTACATCAAAAGAACAGCTGCACCCAAAATGAAGTGTGGGATTGCAGTGCTGTTGGGAAGGAAGATAAAGGTTACCAGGAACAATAAATGATGATCAATTTAGACTGATATGATCAATATTTATTGAGCTACACATACAGAAGTAGTGTCTCTCAGTATGGTGTCGGGCCACCATGTTCGCTAACCCAGCATGCCAGACGTCTCAGCATGGAGTTGTAGAGGTTCCTAATGGTGTCCTGTGACAATCCATCCCATGCAGCTTGAATATCCTCACACAGTTCCTGCAGATTGTGTGGTAGGGGTGGAGGTGGAGCGACACCAGGCTTTCTGGATGTGTGACACGTGTCAACGGTTCCTCCACACATGGATTCGTTGGTCATCTTCACCAAGACAAAAGCGGGACTCGTCACTGAAGATGACCCGCTGCCATTTTGAGTCACTCCATGACAGTCTGGCACGACACCTTTGCAGTCTTTGGTGACGTTGACGTGGTGTTAAGGACAGTTTGCAAAACGGTCTATGTGCATGTAGTCCTGTGTTGTGCAGTTGTCTGCCAATGGTGCTGGCACTAACAGGATGACTCATGGAGGGCATCACTGCCCGCTGGATGTCCGTAATCATGGCTGTTGGGTCAGTCAGGTACAGAGATAAGTACTTGTGCAGCTGAGCGTGAAACTTGAATCATTAGCATGTCTCACTGGGTCAATCCTACCCACCTAGTTTCATTCCTGTGGGTTAATTCCTTCTGTGTGCAGCTATTCTTTTGATGATGAGTGTATTAATCATGCTCAGAGTGCTGCTGTTGTGAAATGAAACATGGACTAAATACAGATACTTGATTCCTGCTTTCCAGCTGCGTGTGCCCAACACTCATATTCCACCCCATCCCTGTTTGTAAACGATTAAACTGAGTTAGTTCCTCATGTAAGTGTGCAGACACTTTACCGTCTGTGTGGAGCTGGTGTCTGAGTCTTAGGGGTCACTCTATTGAATGTGTTAGGAAAGAAGCTGCACAGCGTTCAGTTAACACCTGCACTGTAACCACCTGGAGTGTTCATCTACCACAGATCTACACACTGCACACAGCTGAACACTGTTAGAGTGAATTCAGCACAAGACCCAGTTTCCTACACTCCATCACCTCAGCCTGAAATACTTCCTTCATTCCCTTCTTTCTTTCTTTCTTTCTTTCTTTCTTTCTTTCTTTCTTTCGTTTTCTTTCTCTCCTTTCCTACTTCTTTCCTTTCTTTTTCTTCCTTCTTTTCTCCTTCCTTCACTTCTTCCTTTGTTTCATTCTTTTTCATATTTTCTTCTTTCTTTCTTTTGTCTTTCTTTTCCCTTCCTCTACCTTCTTTTTCTCTTTCTTTGATTCTTCCTTCCTTCTTTCTTTCCTTCCTTCCTCCCTTCCTTTCTTTCATTCTTTCTTTCCTACTTTCTTCCTCTCTCTTCCTTCTTCTCTCCTTTCCTACTTCCTTCCTTTCTTTTTCTTCCTTCTCTTCTCCTTCCTTCATTTCTTCCTGTTTCATTCTATCTCTCATTCTGTTCTTTTTTCTTTTTTCTCTTTTCCGTCTTTTCTCCTTCCTTTCTTCTACCTTCTCCCCTTCCTTCCTTTGCTTCTTCCTTCCTTCCTTTGCTTCTTCCTTCCTTCCTTCTCTACTTTTTCCTTCCTATTTTTCATTCTTCCTTTCGTCCTTTCGTCCCTTATTATCATTTTATATTAACTTATTTCATGTTTATTAGCACCATAATAAGTTAAATAATAAGCTGGACTTATTCAGAAACTACTGTTGATTAATGAAGCTTATCTGAGTAATTATGAGGTAAGGAATTGAATGGTGGTCCCACACATGGCTGTGAGGGGTTAAACACAGAATTATGACATAATTTATGACACATACAGAAGAGATAATTACCAGCTCCTACCAGACAGTTTGAGCTGATCTGGGTTTACTTCTGTCCTGCTAATGATGACAGTCTGGTTTATGGAGCCAGGCACTGATCCTACATTAGCACGTCTCTAGGTGGTTTCTAAATACAGGCTCACTGCTTTTTAACACCCAGTAAAAAGGCATGAATAGGTCCTTCAATCACAGCTGCTGAGTAAAATGACTATTTGCTAAGCGATGACAGTCTCAGCTTGGAGTCAGATCAGCAGTGAGGAACAGAGACGTGAAGACTCCTCTTTCAGTAAACAGCCAAAGCCTCTAAAGAGCGAACACGCCTTCACGCCCTTAGAGACTCTATACCAAACATGTGCAGGAGAATCAGAGGGAAGAGAGCGTCTCTCCTGCCTCCCTTTCCTAATACATCCTTTAGTGTGAGCCGTGTTAATTTGCTATGTTTATTGGAGGGGAATCCCTGTAGACTGCTAACGTTCGGCCTGCCAGCAGAATGATTGGACCTTCCATCAAGGGCTGATGGATCTGTTAGCCCAAAAGGACATATGTCTCACAAGAAAAGTCCTTAATCACAAGTTAAAGGAAGCCTGAAGGAAGTGGAAACTAAGCAAGGCTGTCGCTCTGCCAGTCTGTCTGGAGCAGCGTTTCATCGAAAGTCCTTATCACCTTCCATAGGAGTTCAGTCACTGCTCCTGCTTCCTCTGCCACTGTCCGCACTTCCTTTGACCTGGCCTGCTGGCCTCCTGCGACGGTCTCAATCCAGAGACATGCGTCAACACTTGAAACCTCACTCTGCCTCTTAGTATGAAAGTCATGCGCTCTGACCTCACTGGGTCAGTGCTGAAACGACCGTCAGGGGGAGTGTGATTTAGAAGGAGCTGGAGTCGTTATATATCACCGCTAAACTGGAAAAATATGCCGGTTTTTATTGGACGTTTCCATAGCCGAGCCTGAGCTGCAAAGGCAAAAGTTAGATTTTTCATATATTCATTCATTCATTCATTCATTCATTTATTCATCTTCTAAGCTGCATATCATTCTGGGTCACAGAGGATGCAGGAGTTTATCCCGGTGTTCGCTGGGCGGAAGGCAGGAAACACCCTGGACAGGCCACCAGGCCATCACAGACTGATGGAGTGGTTTGTTGTGAAGTGGTTCATTGTAGGGAAACTTGCCGACATGCTTTACAGCACCCTGAACCTCTCCAACCTCTCAAAACGCTAGCTAACGATTGCTGTTGGAACAGTTTGGGACCTGAGGAGACGTTTCCTGTTGGGACAGTTTGGGACCTGAGGAGATGATTGCTGTTGGGACAGTTTGGGACCTGGGGAGACGATTGCTGTTGGGACAGTTTGGGAACTGAGGAGACGTTTCCTGTTGGGACAGTTTGGGACCTGAGGAGACGATTGCTGTTGGGACAGTTTGAGACCTGAGGAGACGATTGCTGTTGGGACAGTTTGGGGACTGAGGAGACGTTTCCTGTTGGGATAGTTTGGGACCTGAGGAAATGATTCCTGGTGGGACAGTTTAGGACCTGAGGAGACGATTGCTGTTGGGACAGTTTGGGACCTGAGGAGACGATTGCTGTTGGGACAGTTTGGGAACTGAGGAG
>CM067480.1:37060230-37085282 GCA_034552555.1 Semaprochilodus insignis
ATTCCTCCTCCTACTACTACTACTCCTATTCCTCCTCCTACTACTACTACTCCTCCTTCTCCTCCTCCTCCTACTACTACAACTCCTATTCCTTCTCCTCCTACTACTACTACTACTACTCCTATTCCTCCTACTACAACTGCTCCTCCTACCACTTCTAGTCCTCCTGCTACACTACTACAACTACTCCTACTTCCACTACTACAACTACTACTCCCACTACAACTCCTCCTACTACCACTACTACAACTACTCCTACTACAACTACTATAACTACTACTGCTCCTACAACTACTCCTCCTTCAACCACTACTACAACTACTTATGCTCCTACTACTACTCGTACTACTACAACTACACCTACTACTACAACTCCTCCTCCTACTGCTCCTACTACAACTACTCCTCCTTCAACCACTACTACAACTACTGCTGCTCCTACTACTACTCGTACTACAACTACACCTACTACTACTACAACTACTACTACTACTACTACTACAACTCCTCCTCCTACTGCTCCTACTACAACTACTCCTCCTTCAACCACTACTACAACTACTGCTACTGCTACTACTACTACTACTACAACTCCTCCTCCTACTGCTCCTACTACCACTACTACTCTTACTACAACTACTACTACTGCTCCTACCACTACAACTCCTCCTCCTTCAACCACTACTGCAACTACTATTGCTCCTCCTACTGCTGCTCCTACTACCAGTACTACAACTACTATTCCTACTACAACTACTACTCCTACTACAACTACCACTGCTCCTACTACCACTACAACTACTCCTACTTCCACTACAGCTCCTACTACCACTACTCCTATCACTACTGCTGCTCCTACTACCACTACTACAACTGCTCCTACTACTACTTACTACTGCTCCTACTACCACTACAACTACTCCTGCTTCCACTACTACTGTTCCTACTACCACTACTCCCACAACTACTGCTCCTCCTACTATCACTACTGCTGCTCCTACTACCACTACTACAACTGCTGCTACTCCCACAGCTACTACTCCCACTACTACTGCTCCTACTCCAACTGCTCCTACTAGTTCTTGCTAAATGGCAAGAACCCTCTCCAACACTGCATCTGTTATGTATTACCTCAGCTGTTGGCATTAACTAGCCCTGAACACCAAGAACCTTCTAGAACATTACATCTCTACTATAAGCTGAGCTGTTACCATTAGCTAGTGCTAAATCCCAAGTACCTTTAAGAACTAAATCTTTTTAGATCAGTATATCTATGTATTACCTCAGCTGTTAGCATTAGTTAGTGCTAAACACCAAGAGCTGTTAGCGTTAGTTAGTGGTAAAATGCCAAGAACGTTTTAGAACATTATCTGATTAGTAGCCAATACAGCTCCCTCAGCTTGAGGTAAACTTTTGTCGGCTCACATCAACCAACAGCATATTACAAGCAAGTACTCACACCCACATGAAACACAACAGCCTACTACTACTCCTACTCTTATTACTCCTACTACTACTATACTACTCCTACTACTGCCATTTCTACTACTACTACTACTCTTATTCCTACTCTTACCACTACACTTACTACTGCTGCTATGCTATTACTACAGCTATACTACTACCACGTCTCTGACTACTCTTACTACTGCTCCTACTACTGTTACTACTACTACTGCTGCTATACTACTATTAGCCCTACAACTGCTATTTCTACTACTATTATTCTTACCATTACTACTACTCTTAGCGCTCCTCCTATTGCTATACTGCTTAGTACTACTCCTACTACTATACTACTACTATTCCTACTACTAGTACTATTGCTATACTACCACTTCTGACTACTCTACTACTCCTACTGCTGCTCTACCACTATTACTCTTACTACTACTATTACTCCTACACTACTCCTACTACTATTCCTCTTACTACTGCTGCTATACTACTATTACCATTGATACTACTTCTACTCCTGCTGCTATGCTACAATTCCTACTACTGCACTACTGCTGTTATACTATTACTTCTCCCACTACTGTTAATACTGCTACTACTACCCCTACTACTGCTACTACTATTACTACTGCTGTTGCTTTACTACTTCTCCAACTACTATACTATGTGTTCTACTACTTACTGCTACACCTACTACTATTACTATACTACTCCTACTGTTCTACTACTAGTACTATTCTTACTCCTATTCTACTACTGCTACACTACTCCTACTCCCCTGCTACTACTGTTTTTTAGATTAGATTAGACTTTGTCATTACACATGTACAATGAAATGCAGTTTAGCATCTAACCAGAAGTGCAATAAGCAGCAAGTGCAGGATGTACAATATCTGTAGTGCGCAGTATGTACATGATATACGCAGCGGTATGGACAAAATTTACAGGTAGTTATATTATTGCATGTACTATAAACACGATATACAGCTGGGTGTACTATAGATATATATACAGCTTAAAGAACTAAGAACATATTAGACAGAAGGATATGTGCATCTTGAAAGTATGTACAGAGTATGCAGATCTGTGACTATAATTAACAATAGCTATGGTAATTTCCTGGGCACTAAGTGTGTGTGTTCATAATTCCTTAGGACTAAATTGTACTGTTATGACTACTTCAACTGCTATACTACTATACTGCTACTCCTACTCGTACTGCTATACTATGACTACTTCTCATAATACTTCTCCTACACTACTACTCTTACTACTGCACTGCTACTAATAATAAAAATAACACTATGTTACAAATGTTTATTGTGTTCCTGTTTCCTGGGCACTAAGTGTGTTTTCTTAATTCCTTAGGTCTAAAATGTACAGTAATTAGCTAGTGATCTCTCTAAACTTTGTGGTTAGGAAAATAAATTAGTGATGAATGTGTTAAGTGATTGTGCATGGATGTGCAAAATATGCAGAATGTACAAGTTGACAGTATATGCAGAATTACAGATTTACTCCAGAGGTGGTGTTTTGGAGGACCCAGCTCTTGGGAAGAAGCTGTTTTTCCGTCTGTTTTGTTTGTTAGTTAGTGTTTAGGGCTTGATAGCCTTTCTTTTTTTTTGCAGGTAGAATCTTTAAAAGGCTATACATTTTTGTTACTGTTCATTAAAGTAAATTTTATTTAATGTTTGACCTTTAAAAAAAAAAAAGCTTTATTGATCGTTAAAGATACCAGTGTATTACTGTGTATTTGTGTTTACTGTCCCACTCCTGTGGCCCTTCTGCATTGACATGCAAGTGTGAGACTTGCATATCCAGAGCTGATTAGACTAGTTGAAGGATAAGTTCCCCCTGGTGGTCTGGACGCGGCTTCTCATACAGAGCAGAGGGGCTGGGGGCAGCGTTCCGGTCTGTAGCTCCTCTCCTCCTGCTTGCGTTGGCTAACTGAAACCGGCTGCGTCTAATTGAAGTGATAAGGACGACTCTCCTCACAACTCGGTCAGTCGGACCCATGGCAAAAATAACCTCTCCAACACAATTAAGCTAAACTGCTGCCTTATTTGCCCTGCTCAACAAAGCTGCTACGCTCTGCCGACGTACGTTGCTGATGCAGCCCATCATCAACCCTGAATATAAAACAGCCACAGCCTTTTGTCATGGAGGTCCTTCCGCTAATGAACATAACGTGTAGGTACTGTAAACATGACTTGGCCCTGAAGTTCGGATATTTCACCGGAGAGGTTTGGTACAGATTGTCGTTCTTTTGACTTGCATGTTTTTGTTCAGTTACTCTCCAAATTACCATCTGATTTTCTCAGCATCATTTTGTAGTCTGCCTGGAAATATCTCGATACTAGTTTTACTGATGCGGTAAGAAAGAACCGAGCCCAAGTGGTTGTTCTGATGTACTCGGGTGAAGCTGTTCTCCAAAGAGAATGAAATATGGTCTGAGATTGTTTGGTTACCCCCCCCACCCCCAAAACAGCCTTACTGGATGTTCACGTTTTCCACCTGTAGGTGGCAGTAACACAAAGGCTTTCAGTGCTTCATTTAAGGGCACATTTTGTGATCATTGTGGGTTTCAGATTTCAGTTTTATAGTAATATTATCATCTCAGTATTTCTCCTTAAAATGTCCAGCACACAAAATCTAAATGAAATATCACATCTGTACATTCAGTTGCTTTTTCTCTCTCACTCTTGATTTCACTACCCATTCACCATGTCTCTCTGTCTCTCTCTGAGTCCAGTGACTTTAGTGGCATGAATAACAACTGCTGTCAGTTTAGGAACGCTTAATATTGACAACATTATGTATGCGCGTGTGTGTGTGTCTTGCACACGCAAACTCGATCACTCTTCCTCTCGCCCTCTCCCAGGCGCCGATGTTTTCCTGGCCACGTCTGAGGGACGCTGACCCTGTGCTGCGCTGCGAGATGGCCTCCACCGGAGAGGTCTGGAGACACTTTCCTCATAATCGGATTTCTTTTATCTTGAATCTATTTAGCGTTCAGTGGACCATGGCGAACTATAGGGCTGTATAGTTACACAGTAAAGGGAAGGGTAATGGGCCATGCTCATAGTTTCATCATCTCTCCCGAGAGACGGAGCCCATTCTCCGCAGAGAGTGTGCTCCTTTAGCCAGCCTCTGTCCGTTCCAGAGAGGAATATTACTTCTCCTCTCCTTTCATCTCTTCTATTTTCCTCCTCTGTCCTCGTTTGTCTTCTTATCTCTGACAATCTTTTTTATTTTTCCCCTGTTCCTTTGTTTTGTCTTTACTCTTTCCTTCCAGTTGATTTTCTTCTCCTACAATCTTGCCTTTTCTCTCCTCTCTCTTCTGCTATAAGAGCTTCAATTTTTCTTCCATTCTCTACCAGCTTGTATTCTGTTTTCTTTTCTTGTTCTCCCTAGAAGTGGCAAAAACAATGAAACTGACTGACAATGAAGCAGGAGGTTTTGGTACTCTCCTGAATTGTATCTGTAGTGCTACTTGTAGTGTTATTAAGCACTTAAGTCTTTGTTGATTGCTTGATGATCATTTTCTCCCTTTTGCTCCAGGTGGCTTGCTTTGGACCAAACATCTACTCAGCCTTTTTGAAGGCCATGCTCTCCACTGGATTCAAACTACCTCAGAAAGGAATCCTCATAGGTATCCAGGTGAGCGCATAGCAGTAGCTCAAGAAGTTAAAGGAACGAGACTGGTAACAAATATATTTTACAATTTGAATCTGGTCTTTTTAGCCCGGATCTGAATATAGCCTGACAGTTATGTCTACATCTTTAGCATGACCTTCCTTCAGCAACAACGTTAGCTAACAGAGTTGCCACATAACTGATATAAATCAGTAGTCTAATTATCAGGTGTCTAAACTTAAAGATCGTGTTTATTTTTCAATCAGTGCATATGACTAATATCAAATTTTAAGTTTGGATAAACAACAAAATGCACTGTTGCCATGTTTCCACACTACTTGCTCCAGTGTGGCATAATAAAAACGATTAATTTTGAATGTAAAGAGGAAGAATAAAGACAAAACAACTGAAGCAGGGTACATGTAGGCCACATACGGGTTCAGAATGTGACGAAGCCCTGAGCAGCTAAACCTTTAACGCTCTAACCCCTGCACTTTATTGCCTGTTTCTTGAAATGATCATGTGTAGTTAATGTTATCATTCTCTCTCTATATATATATATTTCTCACGCACTCTTGGGGGTGCGTTTTCTGTCTCTCTCTTTACATTTGCATCTTTGAACAAGTCTTTTGAAGCGCAGATGAAGGCTGACAGTAGTTATTCCTCATCATTGCGTGGCAGCTCCGCATGTCACAATTGTTCAATACAGGCGTGATGGAAGTCTTTCATGTCTTTCGGAAGCGTTGCATACCCAGAAGGCACATTGCTGGACTGTCTGGTACTGAGCCAGCGCTGTCATGCCCCATTCATGCCCACTCAAACAGAGGAGGGCAATGGAAGCAGTCGCTCCAAAATCATTTCCTTTGTTGTATTATGTCGTCTTGTCTTTTTAGCAAGTGTGTGAGAGTGAATTATTTGGAAGTCAACTAGATAATTGAACCTCAGCCCACACACATAATAACCTCACAAGCTCAGTTTTTAATAGTGATTTATACCATGGCTAACGTGCTTCTGTAATATGGCAGTAGTGGCAGCAGAGGGATGTCAAACTTGGCCAAAATTGCCCCCCTTAGTGCTGCACACGGAGAAAGAGCTGATAGGATTAGAGCGATTTGAAGGAGGTCACAGAGATGGGGTGCGCCACAGCACTCAGAAATAACCAAAGTGGTAGCCAAATTAGATAAACAGTGGAAATAGCAAAGTGTTCAAGGTTATTCAGAATGGTCTGGAGGAGGAAAGTAGAAAGCATGGACGGTGATTGATGGGCAAAGGATGTGCCTGGAAATGCTTGTAGCATGTTCATTATTAGAGTTAGGAATGATAGCATGTTATGAAGTGTCCATAACGATACACACCTTTTACAAGACCTTCTTGACAACTGATAGACATTAACAAACAACCAAGGGTATCTATTAGAACACTGGTGTGAGGATTTGATTACTTTCAACTACAAGAACATTAGTGAGATGAGTCCTGATGTTGGATGATCAGATGGCTCCAGAAATCCATCACTCCAGAGAACGCTGTTCCGCAGCCCCGGACTGGAGGACTTTATACCCCTCTGGCAGACACTTGGCATTGATGGTTCTCCGTGAGAACTGTATAATCAGTGTGCACAAGTGGCGTCTGGATACTGATGGGCGTATAGCAGGGTTGTTAATATAAGACGAGTTAGGGATTCCAATCAATTCAAACTCAGTTTTTGAAGTTATGAGAGCATGTAATTAATTGAATATACAAAGTTAAATATTTTAGTAGAATCTATACTTCAGCCAGAGTATACTTGATTCTTCTACAATAACAGGGTGTAGTTAAAATTGAAGCTTCAAATTACGATTTTGACCTGTGTACTTTTGCAGCCTCTGAAATTTGCATATTGTATAAATTCAACTATAGGTATAATTTTAGGAGCCTTCCATTTTGAATTCCAGAATACTAATTACAGCATTTGGACACTAAGATTTAAATTGAGCAGATGCTGCAGGTGTATGTTTTAGCTTGTTTTCTGATGAACAGTACTGCACTAAAAATGGTGTTTAGTACGCTGGCCTACGTAGTCATATGCATAGTAATCACTGCACCATGGCGATGCTAAATCAGCACAGTCATTCTAAGACGGGAGTGGTGAATGCAGGCCTTGGGCGTTCTCCAAGTCATTTCTAAATTGCCAATTGAATGCGTATTTAAAATAGGACTTTTTAATGGAAATATTGCAAGCCAAGCATTTAGCGAGCTATTGGCAGTCTTGCAGTAATTAGTCGTGCTCGTCTTGCCTGGGAATGTATAACATGTTAAATTGAGTAGATAATTAGATCAATTAAGACTGGGAGCAGAACGTAGCTCAAACTAAGCAAATCTGGGTGATTTAATCACTTCAAGGGAGACTGTCATGGACACAAGCACAGAATAAACCGGCTGAACTTGAAATGAAAACTCCTGCACTGCAAGTCCAACGTGACACTGCAGTATGTTACATACCCCTAAAATTTTAATTGCCCCATTAAACAAGCAGTTTTTAAGAGCCAACAAGGTTTCTGTGTATCTTGGAGTCCTGCTGGAAAAACATCTCAGGTGGCTCCACATGAAGCTGCCAGAGAGAAAGAAACAAGTGTATAAAGCCGCGACAATAAGGGCAAGATTCTTTAAATACATGGATGCAGTCAGAGACCACTCTTCGTTTATTTAATTACCAGTTAAAACAGCAATTAAAGAGGATCTATTAGGCTTATTTTTGAGGCCTACTAGAATATATTTATAAGTGGAATATTTTCCACATACTGTACATCTGTATTCACCCTCTGTCTGTCATGATCTGTTAAGTCCCACCTCCTGATGAACCCAGTGTGCGCTGTTTGGTCACCTCGCCAACTATGTTCTGTTTGGTTACGCGCCCACACCACTGTGACTGTTCTTACAATGCCATTGGTTCTGCTGTAACAGATTAATGCAGAGTTCAATCCTGAAAGTCTGGTAGAACAAATTGGTCGACCCACCTTCACAAGCTGAACCGGAGCAGAATGTTTCAGTGTGGTCAGTTTTTACCTTTATAGTTCTGGGTGTCGTGTGAGGGCATCCCAAGCTTGCCGGTGGGCGGGCACTAAGGACTTTGTTACGAAATGACATGACCTTGTAACGGAGAAAAGGACTGGTATTATAACGAGAGAGCTGTGGGGAAAAAAGTGGTTTCTCCCTCTAGTGTGTGTGATGTCGTAGAACGTCCACATGGGCAAAAAGCTAAAGACTACAGAAAAGAAAAACACAGAAAAGCATAAAAGGAATCTTTTGAATAGAGCTGGGAACAACCTGAATATGGACGTTTGTGTAGGACCATGCCTGACATGCCTCCAGTCTAATGCCTTACAAATTCCCTTTCTTACCTTGCATTTCCTGTGATGTTGTTCTGTCAGTCCAACCTTTTGTCCATCAAAGAGGGGTCTGGCCTTCTGTCTCCAAGCAGAGGCTGCCTGTAACTCCATGGTCTGCTCCTGCGAGGTAGAGGTTTTTCAGGAGGGAAAAAAAATTAGAAATAATATTCACAATAGAAAACTACACATTTAACACCTAAATATAACTTCATTTCCATTACAGCTTCTATTCTTTTTAGGAGACTCACTTTCAAATAAATCACACAATTACCTCTCTCTCTCTGAGGGGGAAAAAAAAAAAAAAAAAGTAGTGTTTATTGGGACAGTTTTGGTGGTTGTTCCAGGTAGTTGCTAGGCATCTAATTTTCTTTAAAAAAAAAATCATCATGTCATATTCATCATCTAAGCCTTAATAAAACATTCCTAAAAAAATGAGTAACCTAATAGCTGTTAGGATTGGAACTGAATAAATGAAAGGTGACCTTCCACTTCTTAACAAGTAGCTAGTTTCTTCACTACGGAACGTTCTGGGAAACTTTTGGTGATCCCTAAAACCCCAAACATGACTGCGGAATTGTTAGCTGAGTGGAGCTGTTTTGTATTCATTGTACAGCATTGCAATCTTTTTTATTATATTATTTAATATTTGTTCCCCTGTACTCCAGCTGCTGTTTGGGATTCATACGTGCATTCGGTGCAGCGATGTGGAATATCTTGTCGGGGTCATTGTCGGGTTGTTACGGCAGCATTATTTTCTAATGGAATCTTGGGGTACAAATGAGAGCGTGAAATTCCCATTGGAAACGAACTACCGCTTCCGTCCTGCGCGGCCTGTCTAATGGCCGAGCCGGAGGACGGAGGATCCGTCATGCTTCTAAAGCCTGATTACAGGGCCGTGGTTAAGTCTCTGATGTGGACATGCTGAGAAACAGAAATTTGTCTTGAGGTTCCTTTCCCTCCGTGTGCAATGGCTGACTCTGTCTCTCTCGCTTTCTATCTTTCTTAGCATTCATTCAGGCCAGACTTCCTGTCCACGGCACACCAGCTTAAGGAGGAAGGATTTAAAGTGAGTGAAACGTTTTTGGGTTTTTTTTTTTTATTCCCCTCCCCTCCCCCTCCCCTAAGCCCACTGCAGGATCATGCTAGTTTATTGGCCTAAGGTGTAGGAAGACTGCTTTAGTGTCTCTCTCTGAAGCATTCCGTTAATGTATAAAGTGATTTCATATTGCTTTTGTTTTTATTGTGTGATGATAAAACGTGTTTCACATTATTGTCTTGTAACTAGCTGTTAGAATAACCATCGATTAGAACTGCAAGTTTGGAAATAGTGCACGACACATTGCAATTTTGCAGTTTATTAAATATGCTGCCCTAATTAACCCTTCTGATTAAGGAGCCTCGTTCTTTGAAAAAATATTACATTTCATAGGTACATAATCTAATGGCAATTGTAAAAGTCAAAATGTCATTACAACCAATTAATTATAGTTCTGACCGCATCAATATTGCTTTTTCCTTCTTAATGGCTCTGTTGTAGCTTTATGCTACAGAGGCTACCTCGGTCTGGCTCAATGCCAATGATGTGCCCACGACCCCAGTCGCATGGCCCAGCCTTGATGGTAAAGACTCCACCCTACCCAGCATCAGCAGGTCAGTATTAACCTGATGGATTTGCATTATTCACAGACCTTCAAGGAGAACATCGATTTCTGGCATAATACAATGGATGATGGTTTGACGTGAAATGCTTAAATAAACTTAAAAAACTGGGTCTGGGTGAAATATTGCCTTTTTTTTTTTTTAAATGGGAAGAAACACCCCCCACCCCACCACCATGTCTCTTTGAAAATATACCTATACATTCATCCCAGGGCATTTAACCTCTGTGTACAACCCTACCTCCACCTCAGAAGCAAATCTTACCTGCATTTAAGCTTCTTTTCTTCAGTTAGGAAATTCCTTGATCAGCTACTCAATCAGTAATTGTTATGTCTGTTACCAGTCAACCAGCCCCACGGGCACCGCTACAGCACAAACACGTAAATCAAAATGTTGTAATTGGAAGAATACTGGGACTGTGCGTTCTGTTTATCAGCATATTGCCGTTACTCAGTTTCGATTTCCCAAATGCTTTAGCCGACTAAGATTTACATCAAATTATGAATCATAAGGCAATGTTTCTTCAGTGCCTGAAAAGTTATTTATTTTGTGTCTCATGTTACCATTGTTGATGTTTATCAAATGACTCCTCCTCGCTTGTCTTCAGTTTGATTCTGAATTCCATCCTTGTTTTCACCCGACACACAGTTTGCACTCCTGAGAAAAAGAGAGAAAGACAAATATTAAGAATGTGGAATCAGCACAGCCTACTCACTGAGCTTAGCCATACCACAGTGCTGATATTTACCTATAACAGGGCGGTGGGCATCCAGCATTCTTAAACAGGGCCTCAGCCAAGTCTGCTGTTTAAGGCTGGGTCCTGTCTTTTGGCTTCTGACAGCTCACCAACAGCTGTTAGCCAATAACAAGCAGCAAAAGCCATTGATGTTGACAAAGGGTTTAGTGACCTTTGTTGTTCCTCGCTTGTCAATCACTTGCAGTGCTGGTTTAAGGGCATAGTGTCAGATGAAAAGGACTCCAACTGAAAAGAGCCATCCAGGCTCGGTGTTCTGTGTGATTTGCATCGAGATCAGTCATATGCCTTTAACATGAAATGCACACCTTCAAGTTTTGTTGAATGAGCTGTAAGGCCAAGAACTTGACTTACAAACGAGCACAAGAAGTACTGTAACGTGTTTGACCCTTTTTGGACGCTTATCTCTGTGTAGGCTACTTAGCGACGGCCAGATTGACCTGGTCGTAAACCTGCCCAACAACAACACCAAGTTCCTCAAGGACAACTTCCTCATTCGCAGGATGGCTGTGGACTATGGCGTACCCCTTATCACCAACTTCCAGGTTTGCCTCCCTTCCAACTTCCTACAATTTGATACACTGAATTCCACAGGTCTTAGTTTGTATTAGAGATGCGCGGAAATGAAAATTTTTAACCAAAACAAAACAAGAAACATTTGGCCGGAGGGCGAATACCAAACACGTTTTTTTTTCCACAGTGTTTCATTAATTTTGCCACTTTCACCATTGCATAAAATAAATATGCTAAATCCCAGATAGCAAGTGGATGTGGGCCACATCTGCCAAAGATATGGCACCTGTCCCGGAACATATCTTGTCCAATCCTGGCACAGATACAGCAGCGTTGCATGTGGCCCACATAAGTGCTGTCAACCCATCTAGCAAGTGAGGATGAAAATGAGGAATGTGGGCCAGATTTGGGCCAAAACAATTTTGCTCTCTGGGGAAAAAACAATTACTAAAGTGCAGATTAAACGTACTTACTGAACATTTATACAACAAAGCACATGATTAGACTAAAAAAAACGCACCATCCCAACTGACATGTCTGCTGCGTTCACAGCGAGTGCCTTGCTCCATGCTAGTTGCTATTTTATCGCGTTGTTATAAAACTGGGGCTAGTGTTTCTTTAAAGAGGATGTGGTCAAGAGCACAGAGAAAGTGCTGAGAAGCTGCTGTCTGCCGCTCGCTGTAATGCTTGTTAAACCTAACGGCTCTGTCCTGTTATTTACACTTTCAGGAGTTCTGTTTGTCTTGAATGAACAACACTACATCTGTGCCCAGGAACTAGAAAAAGACATTTTTGGACGAGTAATTTCATTGGCCAAACACTCGGTGCAACCCCAGGTTCTATGTCCAGACCTAGAATCTACTAAATCCTCTACATGGGGCTATTTGGCCCAAGAACTAGACTTAAATATGGGATCAGTGATTTAAACGAGAACATGGCTGCACTAGGCTCTGTAAACTGGGAGGGAGAGAACAAAACAAAAACATAGTGGACCACTACCATTTAGCCAATTTCCTCTGTGTATCTCCTGGTTCACTGTTGTATTGCCACAGCACATAGGAGTTAGATGTAGCCTAGTCATACAGCTAGCAAGTCATAAAGCTGTAGTTCTGACAAGATCCATTAGACTGAAGAGTATGAAGCAACCTTGTCCTAAATTTTGCTTACACGTCATGTCCACAAGTTTGCAGATGCCTACTCAGGCAGTATTGTCCCTCTTTGCTGCAGTAACAGCCTCTACTCTTCAGGGAACGCTTTACACTAGATCTTGGAACAGTGAGGATTTGATTGCGGCTGGCTACTAGAGCATTACTGAGGTCAGGTACTGATGTTGGATGATTAGTTCTGGACCATTCCAACTCTTCCCAAAGGTAGTGGATGAAATGCCACCACTCTAGAGAATACTGCTCCACGGCAGGGCTGGGCGGTATATCAGTATAGCTGATGTTACAAAACATGACCCGTGCCTGTGCATTTCTCATCTGACACACTGTGCACAACCAACCCCAGTTTTTAATTTAGCCCTGCCCCTGTTTGTGTGTTCACTTATGTTTGCTGTAAATACTGAGTATGGTTTTCCCCCCGCAGGTCATCAAGCTGTTTGTTGAAGCCATTAAATATTCCAGTGAGCTGGACACCACGAGTCTCTTCCACTACCGCCAGCGAGACCTTGGCCAGCAGGGTTAGCGATGTCTACACATCATCATCCCCTCTGCAACCTCCACAGCACAGAGCCCACACTTAAGTGCCACTATGGGCCATGTACTCGGCAGTACTGTGTCTAATGTCACTTGGAGGGGGGCAAGAGCATTCCAGCCACTTTGACTGGGTTGAAGGACACTTGCGTCTCCTCCCTTTTTTTTTTTTTTTTTTTTTTTTTAGGGGGGGGGGGGGTTACTTTTTAAATTACTCATCTTAAAATTCTTGCCTAAGGCAGTATTGTGCTTTGTTTATATTTGTGTGCTGCCTTTCCTGTCAGTATTTCCTCACTGTGTTAGATAGCGACTGCCTTAGCCCTGAAGGTGCTACTGGACTCTTTGATAGGTTTTGGCTTCTTCTGATTGTTTGTTTATATGCTGTAGTCTGTTTATTCAGGCTATAATGGGAATGAAGGTGCCTTTCTGAAAAAAATTTACAACAGTTTCTAAAAAGTTAAAAAAAAAAAAAAAAAAAAAATGCAGGTAAAGACATGTACCAAGTGTTTACAGCAATGGTGGTAGGGACTGTAATGGCTATAACACTCATTGTATTTGCTAAACATTCAGTGAAACACCATGTGCCTGAGTTTTAACCTCATAGTTTAAGTACCTTTCAACGATAATGGATTAAAAAAAAAGGTTTTAGGTCAAAGTGGTCTCAACACTATTGCTAAGCAGCAGAACCACATGTACCACATAAAATATCATTACTTACACACACATGCACTCACATACCAAAAGAGATGGGACAACAGTATGTAAATTAGTAAGAAGCAGCATTACCTCAGGGGATATTTAGTGAGGTTGAACACTGGCCAGTATGCTCATGGCAAGAAAACAGGAATTACCAGACTGAACGAGGCAGGACAGTGGGTGCCATGGGACGTTCCATTTCCAAAGTAGTATGGGCATTTAACATTTCTCAATCCACGTGTGTACCGGGAATACAACCCCTGGCAAAAATGATGGAATCACCGTTAATCACAGAGACACGCTACAAAACTTCTTTTCAAAATTCCAACAAAATTCTAAAAACACAATTGTGACTGACTACAACAATTGTTTTTCTTTATGCCAGAAGGTTGGAATTTTGAAAAGAAGTTTTGTAGCATGTCTGTGATTGTATAAAAAAATGAAAGTTAAACAAATGAAAGATCTGTGGCGATTCCATAATTTTTGCCAGGGGTTGTAGAAGGCATTACCTTAATGATTGGTGGCGTCTTGTTAGAATTATCTGTGGAACAGACAAGCGCCTATGGCAGAAATCACATCCACATTCAATGCAGGAAGCCCCACGCAAGTCAGTACCGTGTTCTTTAGCTTTAATAGAATATGGGAGCAGAATACGAACCACAGTGCCCCTGTTAACACCGCGATACAAACTGTCCCCAGCCGTCCCCTGAGGTAACACCACTTCGTAATCAAGTTACACACTGCTATCCCATGACATGTCAGTGTACATACATATAAAAGCCTCCCCGGACGAAAAATGAGTCACCGTGTATGTTTAAGGTGGTAAGGGATCCATAGATTAGGAAGAGGTGGTACAGTGCAGTGAATGTCTCGTTCCACGTGTGGAAAATGGCTCCAAAGCATATGTTAATGATTGGCTAAAAGGAGTGACTGCATTTGGGTGTGCCAAAGACCATAGTGTGAAGGAAGTAGCTGAATCTGCAGGTGTATGGAAGCGTACGGTAATACGGGTCTACCAGCAGTGGCTAAAAACTCAGTGTAGAGGAGATTCTTGTTTAAACTGTGCCGGGAAAGACATTCTATTCATGCTTGTGGATTAAACACTATTAGGTACGTTATAGTCAGAGGTGACAATTTTTTTTGTCCTGTGAGCTTGTGTGTGTATATGAAAAATCATTGGGGTGAAGGAACTTACCAAGATAGGAAAATGATGTGGGTGTGGCTAACAAGCAGCTTGATTGGCAGTTCTCTGTCCTACATTCTTTTGCTCCGCCACTCATACGACATCAACAATACCACTGGTTTAGCACCCCCACATTTCTCTGAAATATACAGGTTGTGTCAGTCATCTATCAGTCACAGGAACATTATGCATCATGTAGATTATCAATGGAACATTATTTAGATCAGGTTTAGGTTTCCTGTATCTTATCATAGCAAAACTATCACCACTGTTACAAACAATTAATAACATAACATTTCACAACAAGCCATTCTGAAAGACTTTGATTACAGCTTAACAATGAACCTGAAAAATCCGTAGAAGTCTCCTTTAAGCATGGCCTCTCTGTTACCCAGAGATACAAAGAGAGGAGAATTTAAATGCTGATATGTTTGTGTGGCTGAATGTGTCTTTGAGGGTGTGTCTATCTGACTTTGAGGGTGCTCAATAAACACCAGCATGTCATACTCTGTTCTACATATCATTACTCTTCAGTTATTTCACACTGCACTACACGCACGATAGTCCTCTGAGAATGGTTCTGGTTATAGTGTAAAAGTAATAAGCGCTTGAGTTCTGAATTGTGCTGTTCATTAGCATAAACCAAATTTTTATGTCTTTTAAATGACATTTCATTTGCCCCTTCGTTATGAATTGTTTTTATTGTCTCCTTTTGTTCAGTCGCTTTGCTGAGTGAGAGTTTAGAGAGCGCTCATGGGAGATGTTGAGGGACATTGAATTAAAAATCCCCTGGCTTAATAAAGTCAAGCACAGTGAGTTAATAGTGTTTTCCTCCCCAATGAATTTAAGACTGATTGCCATTGTTTATCAATTGGCAGGAACGACACATCGATCAGAGCAGGGTCCCCCGCCTGAAGTTTCGAAACCTAGTGAGAATGCGTAATCAACCCGCTCGGTCCGTCTAACCGCCCACCGCTGGGGAAGATTTATACCATTTGCTTTGCGTTAACTGTCGGTGTTCAATAAGCAGCAAGGCTAATACATCAACCAAGCACTCTCCGGGAGCTAAAACGGTATTGTAACTGACTATGTTGCTAATCAAAAGCTGAACAGGTTTACAGGCTGATAACGTACGTTACAAGGACCTGCGTACTGCCTTCCATTTCATCAACCGCAAGGATGTAGATTTGCCTCATGGGATACTTAAAGTAACACACAGGCAGATGGTACCGTATGCCAGCCAGTTGGGGATCCGTAGTAATGCAGTCGACTAAGAAGATCTGGCTCTGCCCAATGCTTATTGGCCCTGCACCAATAAGGATACCAGTGGTTATGCACAGGACCGGTATCATTCCAGTCAGACTACTGAATACTGACACAGAACACTGACACCACTAATCAGATGGCAATTTATTTAGATTCATTTATTCATCTTCTAAGCTGCTCATCTTTCTGGGAGCCTCTCTCGCCGCTCATTGGACAGAAGGCAGAAAACACCCAGGACAGGTCACCAGCACATTGCAGGGCAGACGCACAATCACACCTAGGGGGCAATCTTGCATCTCCAAGTCACCTGACAGCATGTCTTACTTGTGGGAGGAAACCGCAGCACACAGAGGAAACCCACACAGACAACGGGAGAACATTCAAACACAGAAAACACTGAGTACCGAACCCAGGCCCTTCTTACCAATTGCACAACTGAGCTGCCCACTACATTAAAATTCATAGTTTTAATCATTACAAAATTAAATACAATTAGGCACAGAATGTAAAGAAATTAAAGCTTTAACAGGACGCCTAAGACATCTACATACTGAGGACATCTAAGGAGTTATCTAGCCTCAGGTCCGTCCTGTCATGTAATACCACTTTGTAACTGAAGAGGCGATACTGAGTGAGTAGCCCTGCTGCCCTCATGGCGTATTTTAACCTCTTAACGATCATGTTGAAGGTTCTGTTCCATGTTGCATCATTTAAGGACGGTTAGCTAAAGAACAGAACACTAAATGTGATGGTGGCTGAAGCTCTGAGCACATGACCATTACAATGACAGACTGCTTCATTAACACAAAAACCCATAAGCTATGAACTAAGTGACAAGCTCAGAAAACAATTCCCTGTAGCAGGCTCAACCGTGGCATAGTTCCTCGGACATTAATATACATGAAACTTCTTAGACATTCTGAGACTAAAATACAGCAGTAACTGCTGTGAATAAATAAATACCATTTATAATAAATAAATAAAAAATAAATAAATGACGGTTTTCTACGTGCAGTTTTCTTTGACTTTTTTGTTAGAAGTCCGAGTTAGAACATGAACTGTTTTAGACATCCTGGTTTGGGAAACTGGTTTCCTGCTTCATTTTTGGTTAGGTTGAGCCATATTGTTTTTCAGAGGTATCCTGTTATAGATCAACTTGGTGAACCAATCTGCAACTGCACCACCCTGTTAGTTAAGATCACGGAAAACCGGAGCTCCCAGTTCAGTGGGTGAAACAGCTAAACAGTGGCCTTTTCCTGAACTTGTTTTTGAGTGTTTATTTTTTAAATCTATTGGGCAGCATAAAGTCATAAGTTTATGGGGTACTCTTGAGCATTTGGTGCCAGGGCATGACTAGCTTTAACAGATGTCCTTCTGCTATTGTCAAGTCAAGTAGGTTTTTTTTTTTTGCTTATTCATTCATAGCATGGATGTTCTAATGTGTTTTGCAGAACCACTTGCAGGCCATGTTGCCGTCACCTCAGCTTTTGATCATTAGTAAGGAAAAATTGTTCATGTTGGGTTAGGAGGTAATAAGAGAAACTATTATCATTGCTTATTATCAGTTGCATAAGTGACCTCAGCCAGCCCTACTGACATTGCTACATAAAGGTCAGTAACTAATGACTGGACTGAAGAACCGGGTCAAACTGTACTGTTTATTCCAGACAGCTAAGACTGACATTTGACGATCTAGAAGTTTTTTTTGGTTTTGGGTGAAAGTCATACAAGTATTGTTCAGCTTTGACTGCAGTTGTGGCAGGTGGTCAGCAGTTTTTGTAGTTTGCGAAACAACTTGGATAAGTTTTAGCCATCTGAAACACCTGCTTAAGACAGGACGACGGTGTTCTGTGTCGGCTTCACTTTGCTGCTCTTTCCCTCATATAACTTCATTAATCGTTTGATTGATTGTGCAAATTAAGCTCAACTCTCCCCCCAGCAACACGAGGACATTTCCTACTTAATCGATAGCGCTGGTTCGTGCTGCCCACAGATTAACTCATTCATTAAGTAGGCTGATTAAACCTTCGGATAAGCGAACGAAGCAGTTGCAAAGCAACTTAGGTAAATTCTCAGAAGATCTAAACAGATCGCTTTAATTAGCTTGGAGTGTTTTTCATCCTTCCGTTGCCCTGATAGAGTTTGAAGACTTCTTCTGCGTTCCTCGAGCGAATGGAGGTTAATTTGTTCGAGAGTGTGAATCTGATTATTAGGTTGATGGGCGACGGTGCCGCACTGATACGATCCTTCTTCTCGCTGACCTGCCATTACTGAGCCGGAGGGACCCACAGGTCATTTACAGGATGCACTCCACAACGCATCGACTGTGGAACAAACTCACCCTTCTGGAAACTCGCTGCGATCTTACAACGGAACTACACTCTCCGATTGAAGTTATTCTCTGCCATTCCAGTCTCTTGGATTAGACATTTTGTAGGTTTTTTTTTTATTTTTCCATGCAGTGGGGTAAAGAGAGAAACCTTCTGAGAGTGCTGAGAATCCATAACTGCATTGTATAACATCAGGACATGTGGCTTTAGAATTAGTTGACCATTCTTTTGTGCATGTAATATGACCTTGAGAATGCAGCCAAGTGTCTCAAATACAGTCAGGACATATTACTAAGCACACAATTTAAGTCTTCAACTAGCCAACCCAGTCTATAATACACTATATTGCCAAAAGTATTGGGTTGTCTGTCTTCACACACATATGAACTTGAGTGACGTCCCATTCTTAATCCATAGGGTTTAATATAATGTCGGCCCACCCTTAGCTGCTATAACAGCTTCAACTCTTCTGGGAAGGCTTTCCACAAAGTTTAGGAATGTGTTTATGGGAATTTCTAACCATTCTTCCAGAAGTGCATTTGTGAGGTCAGACACTGATGTTGGACGAGAAGGCCTGGCTCGCAGTCTCCGCTCTAATTCATCCCAAATGTGTTCTATCGGGTTGAGGTCAGGACTCTGTGCAGACCAGTCAAGTTCTTCCTGACCAAACTCGCCCATCCATGTCTTTATGGACCTTGCTTTGTGCACTGGTGCGCAGTCCTGTAGGAACAAGAAAGGGCCATCCCCAAACTGTTCCCACAGTGCTGAAGCATTAGGAGTTCCTTTCACTGGAACTAAGGGGGCGAGCCCAACTCCTGAAAAACAACCCCACACCATAATCCCCAATTTTATGTGGCCTACCACTTCGTGGCCGAGTTGCTGTCATTCCCAATCGTCTCCTGAAATAATAATATCACTTTATAATCCCACTGACAGGTGACTGTGGAATATTTAGTAGGGAGGAAATTTCACGACTGGACTTGCACAGGTAGCTTCCTACCACAGTACCACACTGGAATTCACTGAGCTCCTGAGAGCGACCCATTCTCTCACTAATGCCTGTAGGAGCAGTCTGCATGTCTAGGTGCTCGGTTTTATACACCTGTGGCCATAGAAGTGAGTGGAACACCTGAATTCAATGATTTGGATGGGTCGGTGAATACTTTCAGCAATATAGTGTAAAATGATAATTATAAGTCAAAGTTCTGACCTTAATCCAATAGAAATGTTGTGGAAAGACCTGAAGCAAGCAGTTCGTGGGAGGAAACCCATCAACATAACAGAGCTGAAGCTGTTTTGTACAGAGGAACAGGCTAAAATTCCTCCAAGTCGACATGCGGGACTACTCAACAGTTGCGTGAAATGTTTAGCTGTAGTTATTGCTGCACGACAGGGCGGCATATTATTGCCACTCAGAGATGTAATATTGCATCATTTGCCTCAACAAATAAATGACCAAGTTTAATGTTTTTGTCTCACTTGGTTCTACTTTTAGGAAAATCTGTGAAACTCTGATGAAGTTTCAGGTCAAATTTATGTAGAAATACAGAACATCCTAAAGGGTTCACAAACTGACAAGCACCAGTGTCGGCAGCCTTGTCTGACCACCAAATACAGTTCCTGTATAATCTCCCTCCCCCAGCCTTGCTGAAACGTATGCCATTTTCTATTTATTTATTTATGTATTTATTTATTGTAGAACATGTTGCTGAACACGACAGGCATCATATCTAGTACACTATCGCACAAGTTGTTGTATTGCCTCTGGCTGTTGGGCTTCTGGCTAACGTTTAGCTCCATTTGTGTGCATAGTCATGCCTTGTTGACATAGATGGACACTTGATACATTGTGTTTGGCAACAGTGTCAAACTGTCTTGCTACTTGTACCCTTACTAGTTTTAGCAGTTTTGTCACCACTTTTCTGGCTGGAGGACACAGATGTACAGTCATGCAAGCGGAGGAAAGTGTCTCTCTTTTCCCCCTGACTAAAGTTTGAAAGTCTTGTGAAAGCTCTTAGAAGATTTGAATGTGCGGTGATACTCAATACGGAGCGAGAACTTTTAATTATACATTAATCAGTTTCAGAGCTTTTTCTTCGGTGTCGTCCTGTGCCGTCCTCTGGGATGCACGTGCTGGGAGAGAAGCTAGCGGAGGTCATGATTAGCTAGTCACACAAGGCTGAGTGTTTGATTGAATTTAGCTGGCTGAGTTGAGCTCTGAAAAGTGATACGGCAAAGATCAGAAGTATAAGATGCTTATTCAAGGCTTTCGAAAAAGTAACTGCAGTTTAAAAAAGAACGAATATCAAATCCAAATCCAGTCGTTGTAGTCGCAGAGTACAATGTGTGGATAAGAGCTGACTAATACCGCTAAGAACCATACACGATCATCTATACCCCCCTCATTCAGTTTAGGTACAAGCAGAACTTCACTTTCCTGTTTGCTCTTATGACTTCTACAATTATCACAGTTCGTTTAGACTTATTACCCGTATTAAGATTAGATGCTATGTATAAAGTACGGCTTATTCTGTATTTCAGTGTTTTTTCTATACATATTCTATATATATAGAATAGAATTATATATATAGAAAAGTGTGTGCATACACACACACACAGTATATACTTATACATACACAAGAACCCATTCGTGAAGTGAAACACCGACATACTGTTTAAGAAGTTCCTGAAAAGAATGGAAGCTGAAATAAAGGCAATTTCTGGACACACTAAATGCTGACAAAACTAAAAATATATATAGTTGTTGAGTTTTCAGCATAAATTTCTGTCAAATACATGTTTTCTGCTTGTTTTTTGTCCAATGCTAAAAACAAATAAATTAATGGCTGTGTTGACTGAAAATTAAATATATGAAAGGTGGTCTCTGACTTTTGCACAGTACTGTACACAACCACACGCTCAAAAAAAAAACAAAAAAAAAAAACGTAAAACTATCAATTTTCAAAAATTTAACTGCTTTTACTAATGGTATCTCAGCAACGTTCTTCAGCTGTCCTGTGCACTGGCAGGTTTCTACCACATTGTCCTGTTTTGTTCAGTAGGCACGGGAAGCATAAAAGAGAACGTTTTTTACAGCATGGCTGGGCACGATGACGGATCTCTGAGAGCATCCTTGCTATTCAGAGATGAGGTTAATTAGGGGTTGGCTGAAAAGTGATAAATCGCCAAATGAGGCCGTGGCTCATCAAAACAATTAACACTGTTACGAAATATGAATGACACAGTGCATGATGTTCAATTCATGCCTCAGATCCGTAAATCTAGTAATTATCTCCCCTGATACAAATTCCAATACCTAAGCTCAGGATAACAGCCAATACGTAGTACCAATCCAATATCAGTGCTTTCTGTTTAAAATCCCTATACCGCACTGTGTGAACTTGCTTGAGGTTCTTTTCAACAACACGAGATTACAAGACTAAAAAGACAATATTTAATAAATGTATACAATAAGAAAAAGGATCTGAAGTAGTGATCTGAATGACTAACTACTGAATAATGTACTGCTACAGTATTAGGGAACACTTTACTTGAATCTTGATGCATAACACGGACATAAAAAAAGCCATAAACATGTGCTGTAACAGTGTCACGTCACCTTGAACTGGTCATGACAAATACTATGGCATCTGTCGACCAGTAATAACCAGTAACGGTAACTGGTTAGTAATAACCAGTAACGGTAACTGTCATTTTAAAACAATAAGCCTCGAGGGGCCATGCATTACAGTGACTTCATTCCTGTTAAGGATATTATTAGGCATGACACACAGCAGAAAAAACCCACTTGGCAAAGGAAAAGTCACTGTAAAGCACAATTGGTTTGCAGTGCATGAGTCCTTTTATACACCACAGGCAACATAAAACATGATAATTCGTAATATATAATTTAAGGTAGTAATAATAATTGTGGTAACTAATATTTCCACAAAGGTTTGTAGTTCATTCATGTGTGTTATTGTTGTCAATCACAAAATAAAAAAAAGAAAGGCAAAAAAAAAAAAAAAAAAAAAAAAAAAAAAAAAGATGCCCATCAGTTGTATATTCATTTCATCAACTTTTTAACTTTGCTATATTATAGGCATATTATAACTGATACGGTCAATATCAGAAAGACAGCAAGAAAGAACATGGATGCACACAAGAGAGCTCCACCCCTGATTCTTCATTGCTTACATACACCCAGTAAAATGGAGGAGAAGACAGAGATTTTAGCACTGCATGTGATGGCGTCACGTTAATCTCTCTTACAATGAATGTGAAGTAGAAGCAGAGTTATATAACAACTCTTCTGTTTCTGAGACAAAAGTAGTGTTCTCACTGCCTGCTGAGTTGGGTTTAAAACCGACACTGTTGTTTGTTTTTTGCTTTGGGTTGGGAGGAGATTTGGGGAGACAATTAATGCACCAGTTGACAGAAAAAACACAGTTAAATGTTTTGAAATGGTTATTCCATGTTGAATTAAAACTGGGACACATCAATACATGTTGACTGTAACTCAATTGAAACCAGCTGGACCACACCTGAATCAAATTGATGTTAAACTGAATCTTATGGGCTCACTAATGAATCAAAGAGCATCAAATCATTTAGCTGCTTTTTTTTTTTTTTTTTTTGTTTTTTACATACTCTAAACTGTATATCGACATGCATCTGATATTGCCTGAAAAACAGAGATTCAAAGCCCTAGTGTTGAAGCCAAATGCAACATACAGCAACGGAAATTATTCGGCCAAAAATGGGAAAAGAGAAAGAAAGGAGAAAAAAGAAAAAACTCAGTGTTCAGTCGAATAAGTGAAAAGACTGAATAATTATACCAAACGTGCTGTTACATTTTTCTAGTTCCTGGATGTAGATGCAAACCAAAGTGTTATTCAGTTTCAAGCATTTGAGCCAGAAAGAGTAAATAACAGGACAGAGCCGTTACATTTAACAAGCATTACACCGACAGACAAAAAACCCTCTGAAAACCCAGACAAAAATGCATCCCAGGCAGAATACATGAAATCTGGCCCAAGTCTGGCCACCCTCTTTTTCATCTGGCCCACTTGCCTGATGGGTTCATATCAGATTAGGGCCACACCTTAGCTAAAAGTAGGCAACTCTGCCGTATCTGTGCTAGAGGTAAATCAGATCTGTTTTGGGACAGGTGGGCCAAATGCATATTGTGAATGTGTGGGCCACCTTTGGCTCACAGCAGATTGCCGGTGCCAACAGTGGGCCAGCAGTGCCATATCTTTGCCAGATATGGTCCACTCGCTATCTGGGATAATTTAGTCTGTTAGCCAGCTGATTAGCCTTGTACTAGCTCTGAAAATAAATTATCAGCCTCTTAGTTTAAACTAAACTGGGTTCTTACTTTATCTATCATCAGTACACTCAGTAATCAATGAGAGCAGCATGACAAGCAAAGGTTATAGGTGGCATGGTGTATTAGTACCCAATCCGGAAAAGAACATAAATGCTAGTGCCAGTATCAATCCAGGGTATCACATTATTGTATCTCTAGTAGAAATTCATCCCAACTGGGTTCAGCTTCATACCTGGCAACCACCACAAAAACTGTTAAGAGTAAACTCTAACAACATGCAAACAGAGTTTCTACCAGCAGACAGATCAGAATAGATTCTTCCGTAATGCTGAGGTCTAACCAAAAGGTGGCCTAGCTGCCCCAAACTGTCTCGAGAGCAAGCATGAAAGTCGTTTAAGGGTCAAGGGCACTGATAATGAGACAAACCCAAGCCAAAACCACAGCTTCTGAAAAGGAGAGAAAAAATGAATCCGAGTCGGAAATGTGTCCGCGGTGTATCCTAATGATGGAGAGGAGAGTCCTTGGATTCTGTGTGGCCAAATTGCTATTCAGCATGAGCAGCGTTCAGCCTCGGGCCAAGAGGAGAAAGCTAGAGCACATCCCCAAATGCCAGGGGGTACGAGATAAATATTTCAGCTTTCCGTGCTTGTACATGCATGTGGTTTAACATAATACAGTTTGCATTCAGTCACTGTGGTTTAATGCATTCGTCATGCAACATATGAGGGGTATAAATGACATTTCAAACTTTTAATTAGTGTTGTGGATATTGACAGCCACATAATCCAACACGTTTGATCCAGTTCATCAAGTTCTCCACGTTCGTCTGTGCTCTGGAGGTGAGTAAGTTAGATTAGGGTAAGAAATAAGCATTTCAGGTGGGCCGTTCCTAAAGCAACAGTATGTAACAGTTTTACTTTAAAATAACAATAATTTTATTGGTATTCTGACTAATAATAATGTCTCCGTTATTGCCACTGTGGGCACAGAACACCACCTGCTATAGCACGGCACGACATTCCTGACTTCTAAGTACGCTTTAGAGCACCAAATCACACACCAACAACCACCGAGAGAGAGAGAGAGAGAGAGAGAGAGAGAGAGAGAGAGAGAGAGAGAGAGAGAGAGAGAGAGAGAGAGAGAGAGAGAGAGAGAGAGAGAGAGAG
>CM067480.1:37085622-37122301 GCA_034552555.1 Semaprochilodus insignis
AGAGAGAGAGAGAGAGAGAGAGAGAGAGAGAGAGAGAGAGAGAGAGAGAGACAAAAACACATTTTGTTATGGCTCAACTCAACCACCAGCTAATTCATAAGGTAGCCTACACCTTTGTTTCTACACTCATGCTCTGATCATATAGGAGCACTTTGTAGTGCTACAGACTGCAGTCCATCTGTTTCTCTGTATACTTTACAGGACCAATGTAATGTAACAAAACTTCATGCTCAGGTTTTAAACACACACACAGTCTGTCTTTCCGTACCTCGGTCTGTTTTCACACTAAGCTAAAATCTAGCTCACTTCACTGGATTTCTTAATTGGATTTCTATGAATTTATAGTTCGATCTAAGTAATGATGCTGTTTACATGACCACAGAGTAATCAGAGAACTGCAGAAATCCGAATATGATATAATTATTAAAGAAACAATTTCTAAGTTAAATTCATACTCCAAACAAGAATGGGCAACATTTCATCAGAACACACACAGTACCCCTCCTCCTTTTCAATTCTTACCAGGCTAAAAGAAATGAAAAGAGCCCAGTGTCAAACATCATCCCTTTCCTCTTCAAGAGGGTCTCCAGCAGTGGAAAGCAGCACCAATGTTGACTACTCTTCTGCTTCTATTTATATCACTACTTTTGTTGGCTGCTGAACATGGTTTAATGCCGAGAGCAGGCAGCAGCGCTACTTCTTCATCCTCTCATGCTGAACTGGTTCCACTCCTGCAGCACTACAGTGACTCACTATCGCCTCTTCAGGTACAAAGTGGTTTTACTAGGTTGGGCTAGCTGATTAGCATGCTAACTTCAGTACATATTTCAGAAACATGATATATAGACATCTTTAACACACTGCCAAAAACGCTGTTATTTCTTCACACTCTGTTAATAATCTAGTTAATTCTGGAATGTTTTTAAACTAAAAATCTGACATATTGGTCTTTTAACCCCACTCACTGTTTTATTTTCTGAACGGTAACTACCGTAATACAGCATGTCCCAGTATGTCATGTCACTTCGTTCAATGTCAACACACAGCACTACCTGTCACCACCCATACAGTCAGGACTGCGTCTCCGGGACTGTCCCTCATCAGGTGTGCTAGATAATGGGATAGACTAAGCCGTAACAGTAGAGGAGAAAGGATATGTAGACAGAAGACGGAGACACTGAAAGCAGAAAGCTTTCTGCTCAGTAACTGTTATGATATTAATCTTTAACACTGTATGTCTGAAAGCACGTAGACACCCACTCTTCCAGCTTTGTATCTGAAATGAAGGACATTAATAAGGAGAGTGCTGAAGTAATAGTTTCTACTTTTCCGGGGAAGACTTTACATTAGATGTTGCTGTGAGGAATTTCTTGCATTCAGCTACAAGAGCATTAGTGAGGCCGGTTACTGATGTTGGATGATCAGTTCTGGATTACTACGAATCCTCACAGAGTGACTAAGTTGAGTTCCATCAATCCTAAAAACACAGTTCCACTGCTGTACAACCGGCGGGGGGGGGGGGAATAAACCCACTAGCTGACCCTCGTCACCGAGCGTGGTCACCTTAGGGTCAACTGCATTTTATTAGCAAAGCCATTCCATGGAGTTCCTACTCTCTCTTTGCTGTTTCATGCTTAACCCTTATTAGTGCTCTTCTAGTGATGGCACCGTGACGCACCACCTCTCCGCAGGAGACAAGGGAAACTCATTAAGGAAGACGTTAGAGGCTTTGGCTTTTCTGGCTCCTGCCGGCCGCCACTTCCCGCAAGGCCAGCTGTGAGGACCCCCTGGTGGCCACTGTGTCGTCTCTGAGCTGATTGAAAGCGAGGACAGGAACTCCCGGGCGCTCTGAATAATGCACAGAACAGCAGGGCCGGCCGAGGAGAGGCCTGCTGCTTGCTGAAGAAAGGGAAAATTGCAGCGCTAATTGACATTGGTTTCTCACGCTGAGCCGAATGAATAATCCATGGGCAGGGACGAGGAGTGGAGAGAAGGGCCCTGCCGCGCCGGTCCACAAGACACATCACCCTGCTTTCACCATGACTGGCAGCTAGACGAAAAGGAGTGCCGTCACCCAGCCGCAATACAGAAAATGCCATCTGACGCGGCTGTTAGGTGCGTCACTACTGGCTGAAGGGGTCTTAGGGAAATTATGTCAATATGTCTCACGCCAGCAGGCAATGAAATACTAATAAGCTACACGCGGCTCTGGCGAAAGCAAATTGTCTTTTACTTTTAAACCTTTTTTTCCCCCCTTTTCTTTTTTGAATAATACATGAATAATACAATGAATAATACAATTATTCTAAAGTTCAAAAAAGGAGCTGGAGTCCAGACATGCATGTTATATCCACTTGAAAGAGTAATTCTGTTTCAGTTTGCTTCACAAGGGCATTTCTAAAATAAGAAACATTACAGTACATATTGGATGTTTTTCACTTTCAGCATTTCAAGTGGCCTTGAACCACCAAGTTACGGTTTCTGCACGCGTGAACATGACTTAAACAAACACACACCTCTGTAAACAGACCCGACTAAACACAACTCAACTCACGTATTCATCCTTCTGAGGTTCATTTTGCTGTCTGAGCGCAGAAAATCACAGATCACACTCCACATCCCTTTAAACCTTATTAAAACTTCACTGGGATTAGATATTACTCTAGTTGCTATCCAAATTACAGTCTAAGCAGATATTTAAAGTTTGTTTGCTTATTAAGACACAGCAATTAAAGCATACAGTGCTTCAGTTCTGTTAAACTGAAGATTTATCATGAAAATCTTATTAGAAGTCGTGTCGAGTCATGTACACTTTAATGGTTGAAGGTAATAATGATGCTAAACCGAATACTAATGAAAGACTCTAGATTTGACTCAAACTCGCACCCCAGAGACTCAACTCTGACTCTCACCACAAAGTTGAGATTTGACTCGCATACTGGTGATAGATCCAATAGACTTCCATCACAAAGACTCAAGACTTGGCTTGAACTTGTACCCCAGAGACAGAGAGATTCAAGCTTTCACCTAAACAAACTTGGGACTTGAGTCACATGCCAGTGACTTTAGATTTCACTAGAATTCCCACTACAGAGAATCAAAACTTGAGTCATACCCCATGAATTTGAAACTCAAACTTTCATCGAACAGACATGAGACTCTACTCAGATTCCACTTGGACTCTCACCTGACAGACTCAAGAATGAACACTTGGATTTGCATTGCAGAGACTCAAGACTCGACTTGGACTTGCATCACAATAAGTGGAGATTTGACACGAACTGGCATCCTAGTGACATCAGACTTTACACTTTTTTTTAGTCCTTAAAAATACCATATATATATATATATATATATATATATATATATATATATATATATAGACTCAAAAATCAACAGACAGGAATGAAACTTGGTGGGTAGGTGTGACATCATACGACACGTGAATGATTCAAGTTTCACGCTCGGCCGTGCATGTGACATGAGCAAAGACACGGTACCTGACTGACTACATAAGGTCGAGAACTTACAGATTGTCCGACATGCACAAAGTGACCCAACAGCCACGATTGCGGACATTCAGCGAGCAGTGTTGTCCTCCATGAGTCATCCTGTTAGTGCCAGCACCGTTGGCAGATGGCTGCACAATGTAGGACTACATGCACACAGACTGTTATGACGACTGCCCTTAACATCACATCGTCACCAAAGACTGCAATGGTGTTGTGCCAGACTGTCCTGGAGTGACTTCAATTTGAATGTACTAGAAATGTACACTCATCATCAAAAGAACAGCTGCATCCAGAAGGAAGTGTGGGATTGCAGTGCTATTGGGAAGGAAGACAAAGGTTACCAGGAAAAATAAATTATATGTATGTGTATATTATGAAATGCACTTGTGGATGTGTCCACCTGATCGCTTCAACAGAAACACTCCAACATGCACGTCATCATTACAGCTTCACACTACAGACTGTAGAGTACCACAGTCATTTCACCACCTCCTGACACACCGCCAGTAAGCTCCATATTTAATCCATGTGGGCTGAACACTCTCAGTGCATTAAGAAAACATACTAACCATTAAGTTATATCTTCTCTCAGTGGTAGACACATGAATCTATTAAATTTAATGTTCTGCAATAAGAGTGTCCACTCACTGTTCTCCATCTTATCTGCACGTGTGCCAGCCATTAAAGGGCACCTTTTGGATGACACTAACGAGCAGCTGCCATGCTGCATCTCAAGTCTGCTGATACCATACAGATCAGGAGGGGATAATCACAGGTTTCACTTACAAACAAAAGCTAGCTTGGTACCTCGTTAACTAAACACAGCTTGCTTTTCTTTGTGCGTAGAATAATAGTGCTCATCAGCTTTGGTCACGAAGAAACGTTTGTGATAGATCTTTCAAAGCCATTTTCTGGTGTGCTGTGGTGTGAGGATCAGAGAATGAGGAATCCGATAGAGTTCAGCATGTTGGCTTTCAAAGTGTCTTGTTCATCTGCAGCAGCCCTGTCAATCAAACAGCTGTCAGATCTACTATATGTACTGTAGCTCGGGCCGCCTTTGAAGCCTTTTGTTGTGACTAGAAAGCATCAGTGTGGTCAGACGGTGTAAATCTGCCATTCTCACCTATGTTTTACTTGATTACAGGGGCATAAACTACCACCCTAAAAACTACCACTTAATGTTATTCGTTTTGTTAAGCACTATAGTATAGCACCAGTATATGCTTCAGCATCACTGCTGGACATCGTGAGACATGCAAATGATTTAAGTTTCGGCCGTGCATGTGACGTGAGCAAGGACGGGCCTCATCGCTGTACCTGACTGACCCAACAGCCACGATTGAGGACATTCAGCGAGCAGTGATGTCCTCCATGAGTCATCCTGTTAGTGCCAGCACCACTGGCAGATGGCTGCACGATGCAGGACTACATGTTATAATGTTATAACGACTGCCCTTAACACCACGTCAACGTCACCGAAGACTGCAATGGTGTCGTGCTAGACTGTTATTGAGTGACTCAGAATGGCAGCAGGTCATCTTTAGTGACGAGTCCCACTTTTGTCTTTTTTGTCAAACAATGAATGTGTGTGGAGGCACCGTGGTCAGCACCAAGATGAACGGTTTGTTGTCAAGCATTACACTTAAAGAAGGCCTGATGTCACCCCACCTCCACCGCAACTGTGTGAGAATATTCAAGCTGCACGGGATGGATTATCACAGGACACCATCACGAATCAAGACATCATGTTGCGTTAGCAAACATGGCGGCTCGATCCCATACTGAGAGACACTACTTCTGTATGTGTAGCTCAATAAATATTGATGATATCAGTCTAAATTTATCATCATTTATTTTTATTTTAGGTGAGGCCAATCATTCTCTGAGTAGAGTGTTTTTGAGCAATTTGTACACAGAGGGATTTGTCTTCCGCATTTAACCCATCTGTGAAGTGAAACGCCCACATACACTCTAGAGAACACACGAGGGGGCAGGGAGCACACTTGCCCAGAGTGGTGGGCAGCCCTATCCATGGCGCCGGGGAGCAGTTGGGGGTTACGTGTCTTGCTCAAGGGCACTTCAGTCGTAACTGTCGGCTCAGGGAAGCGAACCGGCAACCCTCCGGTCACAAAGCTGGTTCCCAATCACTTATTATTCCTGGTAACCTTTATCTTCCTTCCCAACAGCACTGCAATCCCACACTTCCTTCTGGGTGCAGCTATTCTTTTGATGATGACAAACTATGTCACAATATAATACGCTTTCCTGAACATCATGGATATTCTCAGCAATTACAGAATACTGACCAACTGCATGTTTCATAATAGTGAGAGCAAAATTAGTCCTGGATTTGACATGTGCGTAAAAGAGAGTAGGACAAAACACAAAACTTACTCTTCACAATACAATACAATTACAGCATGAGCAATTTCTCTTTAAGAATGAAAAGCTATTCAGTAATCTCTCCCACAACTACCTAATTTCCTTTCTTCTAGTGCTCTTTTTCATCTCTCATGATACCCTTATTAAAATTACTTACTGCTTAGAATTGCCGCATTTTGCTGCATTTATGCGAGAGAGAGACGGGAAACGCGTCCGGCGATTCCCTTTTGTTGTCGTATTTTCAAGGGAGAGTTAATGTACCCGAGAAATGAGGCATTTTGCAGTCGGCATAGCAAAATTATGCTTGTCTTATCAGTACCCTTGTTTTCCAGGGGGGAAAAAAAACACACAATTAGGCATACTGAAACTGTGGTTAGTATTCCAGTGGCAAATATCATCCTCTATGGTCCAGTTATGCTACAGCTAAACTAATACCCTTAAGGTCATCCCAGCTTGGAGTGTAAGTGTGCTGAGAAAGGCGTCTGCTCCTAATTAAGCTTATTAGAGGGTAAACTAGCTACAGTTTTCAGTACTGCCCTTCGTTCCTGCTACAGCAAAAGCTGTACTTGTTTGATTGTGAAGGTGGCTTAAACATCACAAGTCATAGTTCACCATAATGAAAATAGTCCAGTCTTTACTGTGGTGGTAATGGGACCCAGAGGGCACATTGTCTACAACACATACAATGAAAAGGCATTTAATTTACCTTCCTAAACGTTCAGAGAACCAACCCGTGTCTTCTGAGTTTTAATATGTAATGTAGGCTGAATAGTAAATAGAAAAGTGTTATTTTAGAGAATTATTTTAAACGTCCCGCATGTACCACTCTCAGTCATGGATCCATTTTATAAACACACATTTTAGGCCAAAACCTTCTCAAACCAATGCCTCAAACATCAGGCAGTATCACCTGATGTATTTCATGTAGCGCTGTGTATTGGCAAGAACCTGTCGATATGATACATGTAATGATACAGGGCTTACGATTCAATGTGTTCTCATATATTGTGATACTTTAAGCAGGCAATATTGCGAATTTTAAAATATAAGGAAAAATTTCATACACTCACCACCGTATGTATGCTTATGCTAACTGCTATGTAGCACCTGAGGGTTTAAACACAACACAAAAACAACCACAGTCTGCCACAAATCTGTGACTGTAAATTCTTAATTAAAATCCCCTTTTTTTTTTTGAGAAACGATATAGTACCAAAAGCAGGTTGCAATTTTCTACTGGTTATAGGGATGCACCGAAGTAAAATTTTTGGGCCGAAGCCGAACAAAATGAAACATTTTTTCACAGTGTTTCATTGATTTTGCCACTTTTTCACCAGCGCATAAATTAAACAGGTTAAATCCCACATAGCAAGCGGATGTGGGCCACATCTGACAAAGAAATGGCACTGCTGGCCGACTTACGGCACCAGCAATCTGCTGTGAGCCAAAGGTGGCCCATATATTTAAAACATGCATTTCGCCCATCTGTCCCAAAACGGATCTAGTCCACTTCCGACTCAGATACAGCAGAGTTGCCTGCTTTTGGCGAGGCCCTAATCTGGCACGTATGTGGCCCACATCTTGCTACCCGAAGCAGTCCACCCCAGTGCCGTTAACTCATCTGGCAAGTGGGCCAGAGGACATGAGGAATGTGGGCCAGATTTGAGCCAGAACAAGTTTTGCTGTCTTGGTTTTGAAAGAAAAAACAACCAAACTGCTGATTAAAAACACTGAACAACATCCCAGCAGACATACCAACAAAGCACAATATGAACATCCCAGTCGTCATGCTGCATTCACACAGAGAGCGCCTCACTCCACGCTGGAGGGGATTTTATCGAGTTGTCGAGGAGGAAGCGGGCAAGTGCACTAAGAGTGAAAAAGCGTGCGAGAGAAAAAGAGCAAGAGAAAAAGCATACATACGCGTGAGAGAGAGACAGTTCGTGCTGAGAAGCTGTTGCCTGTGTGCCTCGTTGAACGGCTCTGTTCTTTACTCTGACTGGAGTTCCATTTGGCTCGAATGCTTGAAACTGAATAATGCTCTGGTTCCCGTCTACATCCGTGAACTAGAAAAAGGTAACAGCATCGTTAAAAATGTCATTGTTCTGTATAAATTATTCAGTCTTTTCATTTACTGTTTGGTACATCCCTAATATTTTTATATTTTACACCCCTAATTTAATGTAATAACTTTTCGTTAAGCAACGGAGCATTTCACACCAAACTACTCTGAAGGGCTTTGTCTACATTTTTGTTATAAATTAATGTTATAAAATCTGTGTTTTCCCCTTTAATTCTAAGTGTAAGTTAATCTAACATCCCTTGTTGTAATGTTCAGATGCTCAGGGCCTTCTGTTACCTCTTTGCCATCTTCTAACCCCTCCTCCCTCTCACCCAACAAGATACAGATGAACCATGTCCATTAAAGAGCCCATATCTACCATTTTTCTCCCTGAGGTCAAGCTATGTTTGAATGGGTTCATATACCATAATCACAAGACCATGTTACAATGCACTGCTTCTTTCACTACAGCTTTAACACTATGCTATATGTAAATGAACCCTGTTCTGACTGGATGTTCTGCACTGTACCTCACTCTAAAAGCAGTTCGGGGTCCACTGCTTTAGGCTGAACAGATAGATATATGTAAATGTACTTGATATGTAAATGTGCTTTTTCTATATCTAATCGTATCTGTATTTCTTTCCACAAGTGGACAGTATGGACTGCAGAGTGAACAGTCATTTTGAACAAACAGTGTTTACATACCACAACAAAGCCTTAGTTTAAAAAGAAGAGCTTGATTTTTTCCATATGGGACCTTTAAAATCCCATTTGAATAGCATTTGTTTAGCATCTGGGTGACTTCTGTTGTATTTCCCCCTCAAATGGTCATATAATCAGATCAGCTATTGCAAAAACCTAGAAACTAATATGTTGAATATGTGAATATAAAATAATGCTTTATATCTGTAGGTGTCTTTGTAATCGTTATGAGCCTGCCGGATCTCTCTTTCCTCATCAACTTTGTTTTCTTTCTTCTCCTGCTAAGCTAAAGTTACACAACCCAGACCAAAATAACAGTGGCTTAGAGACTCTTCCAAAGCATTCATTGTTTCATGATTTGGGAAGTCTTTACCACGGACACTAAGAGATTAAACTACAGCAGTTTTTTTTTCCCACACTGGAAAGTGACATCTGTCTGGAAAACAGATATCTGTATGGGACTAAAATTAAAAGACCACCACTTAGTTTGGAGTAATCACCCTGTGAAGTTGCCATAGAATGTAAAACTGTATTTACTTTGCCACAGTTGAATAAGGAGAGTTCAGTACACAGAACTAACATTCCGTGAACCTCAAACACAACTCCTTCAAATACAAACCTGAGGCCAGTAAAACTAGCCGATTCCAAAATCCTAAACTGCTACGGAACAGTCCTGACTCTTCCCAAAATGATGCCCCCAAAATGTACATATAACAGCTCACATTCCAGCCCAGCAGGAAAATGCCAACAAAGCAACAGCAATGCTGGACCATACGTTCAGAAATCTATCTTTCCAGGCTGTGAAGGTGATGTCAATACGGTCATATCCCTGATATCAAAGCATGAGGCATATACAGGTACGGTTGACGCTCATCTTCAAACAAGGCTGAAGTGGGGTTACCATTTGCCAGCTTCTTAATCAAATGTTCCGGTCCACCTTAAATGCTACAGTATGTTCAGGCACCAGAATGCAGCTGCAGCACAAATTAACTCACATTTCACTCCGACCAGTTTCCCAAAACCTGGACAATATCGAGGCTTTGTGCAGCGCAGAGAGGAGAGACACAGCTCCACCTGTAAGTAGCAGCCATGCTGTGTGACTGTACCAGTGTCTGCCAGTTGAAGCAGATCATCTTACGCTCAGAGTTTCATAGTGAGGAACAACTTTAATTTACTGTGTGTTGATGTGGAGGTTCATTTTATATTTGCCTGAGTCTGCTGCGACATGCTACTTCTAAAGAGCTCATTAAAATATTAATGAGTGCAGCATAAAAGGCCAAACATTTTGTTTTTATTCTAGTACCAAATCATTAGGTATAAACAGGCATGTAAAACCACATCTGGGCACTTTTCAGCCCGACTAGCCACATATCCACTATACAGACATCTATTTAACATACATAAAATAAGTAGATGCATTTTATGGCACCTTTAAGAGGTGACCAATCACTCAATCACTTAATCACTCAACCAACCAACCAACCACTCAACGACTCACTCAATCACAGACTGGCACCATCTTTGAGGGCGCCATGTGTTCGAATAATGTCCAAACGGGGCTTAAGCTTCAGCTAGTATCACAATTTAAATGTTTTCTCAAACATACAATGTACTAAATAACTCAATACTTCAGTACTTTCAATTCTTTACTATAATAGGATAAAACTACCCTGACAATGTTTCTATAGATGGAATGCAATTTATAGATAACGGAATTCAGACGTGCCACATGTGAATAGCAAGCTCCAGTCTAATATGGCTAAACCAAAAAGAAACACATTTTTAAGCCTCTGCTTGTGGAAAAAAAACACAGGCTTATGGAATAAAGTTTGTGCGTATTTTCTCTGATATAGTGATAGTATTACATATTTCTTACATAATGACAGCCCTAGCCTTGATATCTGCCCTTCAGCAATACACCTGCAGGCTTTATATCTGGCTCAGATCTGATGGTGGAAATATTAGCGTGGTAAAGGCCATGGAGTTCCGAGACCGACCTCAGGTATTCATATATCAAGTACACTAAAAGCTTGCTCTTTAAACGCTGTCACAGTCAAATCTGCTCTCTAAACATTCATCACATATCAGCACTTGGCCATTAATCACAATAAAACTGTCACCTGTTGCTGCGGTTTTATTGAACATGCTTTCTTTCTTTTTGGCATCTCATCTGTTTCTTCTTTTTTATCTGCAGCCACCCACATCTTCAGGAACCTTACCACATATTTTATTTCAGCATTTTATTTTCTCTAAAACCTTTACCCTGTTAAAAAAAAAAAAAAACACACACACAAAAAAACAAAGACTCCAAACGTGTTGATCAGAACAAGCAGTCCAAAATAGGAATCGAGAGGGATCATGGTGCTAACTTCAGGCTACAACCACCTCTCTACTTCTCCACCTCCACTCTGCCAACACACTACACCACATTGATTTCTCTGCACTGACAAGACTTTTGTTTTTCTCAAGGCTAGTTCTTCCTCATCTCTCTCCCTAATCCTGAATTCCTTCACCAACTTTCTTTGCCCTATTCTTTCATTTCTCTTCTTTTTTCCAAAGTTTTTGCCTCTGGAGGCACCAATTTTACCTCAAGCCTAAAACATCCAGTGCCATGAAAGAGCTGGAAGTAAGAGTATTTCATCTCAGTGGGACTTCCGGGTAAAATAAAGATAAAAATAAAATGTTTGGATGACTCATACATTAACAGAATTTAGTAGATACTGTAATACTGGAGACTCGCAGAAGCACAATAACGTCCACCTGCAAAGTGCATATTCAAGCTACAGCGCAAATACTGCAAAGTTTTACCTGACGATTAATTGCTTTATAAATCACAATTCTAATCAGAAATTAAATGCTTGTTTTGTTCATTATAACCAACTAATAAAGTCTAAGCCTGAAAACTAGTAGATGATGCACTGAACTGTGCATAGCAACAGCCCACAGATACAATGACAACAAAAGCTCATATAGTTCTCTTAAGTCTGTTACACTGGAAGCAACAAAACACTTGTTCTGCAAGGTAACATGCTAAAATCAGCATTAGCCATACTAGCTATTAAAGCTGTTAAAGCACACAGACAAACATTAAACACTTTATGTTCTTAAAAAAACAAATGACAAGAAAGAAGTGGTTTATTTTATTTACATTTAATTGTAAATTAACTGAAGAACGTGCATCTGCTTCACATGATGCTTACTGCAATACAATATGACTGGGAAATCTAAGGACTATGTTGCTGTCAGATTAAATCTTTGGCCCAACAAAGACACTGCCAGGAACAGGAGCCAGTGGTGGCACGTCAATATATCGATACACAATACACAGAGATCAAATTCTTAGATCCTCATACATAAAGGCTAATTCTTTGAAATTTCAGCATAATTCAATGATTAAGATGTAAACAGAGTCCTTCAGAGTGCTCTGAAAAGCTACCTCACCAAAGAGGATTACGTGAAATGGTTATAACAGGGGTATAAGACATATGATTTGTGATACTGTACAGATTCTCAAAAACACAGTACAGATTTTTAATGATTTATAGTCAAACTTTTGGGTGCAACAGTGGAGCTCACATTTCAACAACCAAATTATGCAGCCATTTTGGCCCAATCCCATTTCTTATTTTTACCCCTACCTCTTGTTTTCGAGCGTAACCCTCCCCCTTGAAACTGAGTTAAAAGGTTAGTGGTTGAAATCTGTCCCCTACGACATGGGACAAACCTTCAAGAACCGGATACATCACCAGTTGACGCCAGCGGCTTCTACGTAAATAGACGAAAAGCATGGGTGCTCGCCATTTATTCACAACTTCAGTTTTACACATCAATCAATCTAACGAGTGACCGAATAAAAAAAGAGCACAAACAAAAACCTACAGTACTTCATTAACAGGCTACTAGCAGTGCTGGTAGTAGTCTGCAGTGATGGCAGAGGAGGGTAAAGTTCAGCTCCTCATGCTTAAATACATTTAGGACATCATATGCCTTCAAAGAGGGAGATGACCACTATTTATTATCGCCATCAAGAATTCTTCTGAACTTAGGTTTTTAATCGCCAGCTTCATGATCGAATTTCCCATTCCACCTTAAATGCCACACCATTCAACCTGGAATGCGAAATTTTGCTAGGTAGCGACCAAGACATCAGCATATTACTAGCGACTGTCACGGGTGTTATGAACAAAATGACCGTAAAACACTTTTACAATGGTTCTTACAATACAGTAGCTTTTTAACAGGGCAAGGCATTCTGGGAATTTTCTCATAACACTCCGTTTGAAGTGTGCCTCTAGACGTGAAGGCGCAAAACGGAGGGTTAGGGCAAAGTGTTAGGGGTAAGGGGTGAAATGGGATAGGGCCTTTGAACAAGCATGGGTGTTCTTCAAAGTGATGGGTTGTGAGGACAGAAACATGCTACCTGCAGAGTTTGCACTAGGAGGAACAGTGGTTTGCCGTGTCTTATGACATGAAGATAACCACGCTATTTTTAATCTGCTTATGAATTAATGAAGAATAAGAACAAACCAAGAGGTTCTACTCATGCAAGTCCCTTTAGTCCTTCATTGGGCTCACAGTACTTGGTACAGCCGTCTCAAACGTTAAGAGCTCAATCTAGCAGTGATGGAAAGTGCGCTCCAAACCATGAGCTATAGAGTCCCCAACCCTGGAGGACACGACCCCATTGAGAAGTAATTTATGGGTTAGAAATTCATGGGCAGATGATTCTGTACCAGAAACTAGAAGGTTTATGGCTCAGGTCGCCACTAAAGGGTGCTGACTTAGTATCATAGCCTTTACCTGTCGTCCATCGGTCAGTCATGACCTTGCACAGTATTGGATGATACTGAAAGTCATTGCATCTGTCTGCTTTGGCACCAAAACTGTTTGCACAAAACCCAACTCCCTGCCCAGTCTACAGACAAGGTCACTGACTGCAGCCCTTCCATTTATGTGCAAATAAAAAAAGGGAACTAAAAAGGGTGGGATTAACTTTTAAATGAGATCAATCAGAATAAACCCATTATTAGACTAGCTTGTCCAGGTCAGTGCAATATAAAATACTTATATCTGAAAATAATTTTTGAGCCAGTTAATTGCTGCTTGTGGTTATACAGTATTCTGTACATCAATGTCCTTTAAAAACGAATACTGAAAGAGTAAGCACTTTCTACGTTTCTCCATACCTCTATATATTTCTATATGCCGACAATCAATTAGACTTGGCACCTTGCAGCAACGGTGTGGGCTTTTGTAATCTGTAGAGTGAAGCTTAATAAAATGCGTCAGTGGAGAGGGGAGCTAAAGCTCAAGCCTGTTGTTGATGGCTTTGTATATCCCTCTAAAGCTACTCAAGCAGAGCTAAAGGTGGGCTCACTTTCAATATTTATGAAATTGGCTCCGTGTGAAATTGGTTTTTGCCTAATGGATCCCTGCATGGCTGAGCTCCTACAAAAGACACTGAAGTCACGCAGACGAAGGAAAGGGGGAGCGAAACAAAGTGGTAGGAAGAGGAAAAGTAAGAGAAGGATGATGCTGCACTGGAGTGCTCTTTGGAAGCCTGGATGTCAATATGACGTCATGAAAAGCTTCAAGTGTGTATTCCCGGTCTCTTCACTAAAAGGAAAAAGGAAATAACTAAAAGCGCAATAGACGAATAATGCTTTGAGCTATGTTTTATGTTTGTGGTACAAGGAAGATGAGAGAACACTGTGGATTTGTTTATTTATTTATTTTACACACACACACAGATAAATAGATAGATAGACAGAAAGATAGACAGATATATAGATAGATAGACAGTACTGGGATTTGTTGATGGTCCCTCAGCTCTTAACAGTTTTGTCAGTAAACAGATTGAGCAAGAGAAAGAACTACTAAATGGAGATCAAACTTAAAAGAAACAACTCTACGAGCACAAGGAAGAAGCACTTCCATGTTTCCATGCAAGTATTTGCGAGCTGTACAGCCATCCATCCTGCTGTTTAGCCATGCTAAACGTTATAATCTTCAGTTACGGTGCAAATGCACATGCACAGAACACACCTAAACTTTCCGATAGGGAACGTAGTCAGATACAGGCGTTTACATGGCTATTATTCGTATATTTAATTGATTATTTACAGGATTAATCGCCTTGTTTTAGGATTGGCCTCTATTCTATCACAACTGGCCTCTATTCTATTCCGACTGAGATGTATACATGGACGACTGAGCTAATCAGATCAATAAGGGATTATCAGGCTCCATGTAAACAAGGCTACTGAGAGGAACCAAGACTGAAAAAGAAAATTCCCTAAGAGCAGGAGATACGGAAACACTGAGAGGAACAAACACTCAGAAGGAAAAACTTCCTTAGAGCATAAAGAAGAACCACTGAGAGGAACCAAGACTTGACAAGGCTTTTATGACACGTAATCAGTGAATTCTTTGGGGAATTAATCTGGGAATTAATCATTCAGTTAACATCGCTGCTTTCCTAAAACTAACTAACACTGCAGACTAATACCTCCTCTATCTCTTTGGTGAGGAACAAACAAGACGAGACATTTTCCAGCACAGGAGGAGCTGGTGGCTGACTTTGCCCAGCCCTCTTAAAGGTGCATGGCTTTATCATCTGGGAGCCAACCAGCCATCTAATGAGGGTGACCGTGAGCTAGTGTGCTGCGGCTGTGATACGGAGGCCCGCAGGCGTACGGTCAGAATGGCACACGCTATAACGCTGTGCTACATTAAGCAATAATTGGAGGCACCTCCTGATTATGAAGACGGCCCATTTCGCTGCACTGCGGGGGAGACAAGCGCACATCTCTCCTCTTTCACAGATGGATAGCTGAGATTAGGCAGCGCAGGGTGGGAGGGGGTAGAGCGTATGGGCCCTATCTCGTCAGGGCAGCGCTGGAGCACCTTACTCAGAGCCTCACTGTTAGTTTACGAGAAACGCAGTCCCCTTTGCTCCTCCGTATGGGTGTGTGCGCTGACATTTAACTCTCCTCTTGGATTAATGGTTTTTCAAGCGATGTAGGTTTAGGGCATGCTGGGTATTTGCATGTGCTCGGGTTTGGGGGTGGGGTTTCCAATAGCTCATCTCTTCTAGCTTTTTCTATCAAACCTTATGGCCTTTGAATAAAGCCTACATCATTTATGGAAGTATGACAAATTCTATACATTATTCGCATTAGTCTGACCACAATAAGCACACAGAGTCTAAGAAATTGTTTATACTTCATATATTTTAAAATATATTTCTCTATGTTCACTGTAATTTCAAAACAAACCATTATAAAAAACAGCTGGTTTGACCTTCAGATAGAAAAGCTTGCTCAGCAGTATGTGGGCTGTGGATGCACCCAAAGACTTTACACAGGTGAACTTTGTCAACTAAATACAAACATCATGAATACCAAACTGGTTGGCGGCTAATTTAGTACTCGATTAGTTGGTGAATACTTATTGCATTTTAATAAAGACCTGTGACTGTAGAATGTGGTTGCAAATTAGAGTTTAGACAGACAGATGTATGTACAAAGTACAGATTAATGGACTTTTAAATTAAAAATTAGACTTAATTTGAATAAGATTTGATTTAGATTTCTTTATATATACATGTGTGTGTGTGTGTGTGTATGTATGTGTGAATATTAGTGTGTATATATATATATATATATATGTTTGTGTATTTGTGTATATATATGTGTATATGTGTGTGTGTGTGTGTGTGTGTGTGTATGTATATGTTTATTTATTATTAGTAGTAGTAGTAATAATATTCCTCTGCCCATTACTGATGTCAACTGTCTGTAAAGCACCTTGAGCTGTCAATGGTATGAAAGGTGCTCTATAATAAACATTCATCATCATCATCATCATAAAAATACTGAAACTGTTTTACTTTTGTTATTTATTTAGTTTTGTATTGCTGCTTCTTTCCAAATGCTTGCTTTTAAATGATTAGGAAACAGATACTGTAGTTTTATCTTTTGTATTAGTAGGGAAGTTCTTTAAAACAGTGACTTTTTAAATAAGCTAGTCATCCTTATTGTTAATTAGCAGATGCATAAAACTACCTCAAGTTAAATTGTAAAGCTGATAACTGTAAGTGTTATTTGGTAACTGAGCGACTCATAATCCAAATAATTGATTATTAATTTCAATAACCAATACACTATTTGACTACCAAAATAGTAGTTTGTTGCAGCCTTAAAAGAGTCGAATCTTTGTACTTAACAGTCTTAATTAAAACTTAACAGAATTAATTGTGATTTCCGTTTAGTTTACAAACGTTATCGCCAATGAAAACACTAAAAAAAAAAAAAAAAAAAAAAAAAAAAAAAAAACCCATTACTGCTATTGAAGGTTTGAGAATAACGAGCGGTAGATATAGAGGAAACAAAGCATGCTTTGTTAGACCTACTGCTGCTATGGTGTAATGGAGTCGCCTACTTTTTGCTGTCTTCAGTTACATTTGTCAGTAATTGTGTCAGCTGGATTCACATTACTGCTTCATGCAAATGATGTACCTCTTTGCCACTTTTACTGCCACTACAGAGGTTTTAATTGTTTTTTCCCTTCTAGGTTTGGTAGTCACCGCACATCTATGGGAAGGTTAGTATCAGACTCAGTGTAGGCAAATTTCAGTAGCGCCTATAAAAAAGCCTGTCCAACTCCATTGAATAATGAACATTAAATGAACATTATGAATGAATAAATGAACATTATCCACAACTTAGCAGTACTCATTGCACATTTTTAGAAATTAATGATCAGTTTAAATGTCTGTAGTGATGAACTAAAGTAGAAAAATAAATTACTAATTTAATGGAATTCAAGTAGAAACAGGAAACATCCCAACCTCCATAGTAATGTCTACAGTGCAAGTGTTTTTGACTGTGGTTAAGCTAGCCACCTTTCCTCAGAACACATTTCACAAAAGCTGCACATAAACTGTGAGAACACAGTTAGCATTGAAATTAACATTTCACATAAACTAGATAAGATTTACTAACCTGAGTGTGCACTACACAGCTACACAAATAAACAGATATACCATACTGGATATCAGTAAACACTCAACATTAATACAGACCAGATCATGTATGCAATATTAAAAATACAACTACTGAACTCCATACAAGCAAATGCTCAATATTACAAAACAAGGGTACTTGCCAATGAATATCATTGCTGTCCAAAGGAAAACAAGGATCTCCAAAATGGGAACTTTACAGGAGAGGACAAAAACCTCATTTAATTCTAATGTAAGTAAATGGAACCAGACTTTGGGCCATTTCTGTTGGTCCTTCATCATGAAATTTTCACACAGTGTAAACAGCAGCTGCTGTGTTCAAATGATGCAGAAAAGTAAAAATCAACAAAAATGGAGATATGTTTTTATTCGACAGCAACGATATGCAAATACTGATATTAGCAAACACATAAGATTAAAGTTACAAATACCTCCAGACTAGATTTCTGCAGATTCAATATTAAAAGATACAAATACCAGACAGCATTAGGTGCTGACTGCTCACTATTCAATATCCAAATATCGAACTGTACTCAGTATCACAGGCAACCAATATTAAAAATACAAATATCTGATCGGATCTGTTGTCAATGGATACTTAGCTAATGGTGTAATGGTACACAAAAGTTCAGTTTGGTATGAGTTCAGTACAATGAGTAATAAAACAACAAAAACCCACAAAGCTGTTTTTTTCCCCATTTGTAATAGTAGTGCAAGTCTTCTAGCTCGTGTGTCACTCGAACATGTCGTAGTTAGACTGACTTAGTTGGATGCCAATCAGCTTGTGTTCAGCTTAGCATAGTACGTTGTTAACTTGCTAATGGCTTACAGGTTACTGGGTGAAACTCACATTGATCCATTTACACACATACACAGGTATTCTTCGCCACTGTTACCATTACAGCCCTACACTCAATATTAAAAACCGACAATATGAAAGTGGGATCAGACTCGATATTGGCAGATACTCAATACTGGAAATAAACACCAGATTGGACTCAGTATTGACAGATGCACAACATTAAAAATACAAATACTAAATGAGACTCAGCATCCCACCATCAAAAATGAAAGTACTCTGTACCAGCAGGAAATCAGCTTTAAAAATACATAGCCTACATGAATCAGACTCTGTATCGGCAGTCACTAGTTAAAAACACAAATACTGAATCAGATTCTGTATCGGAAGAGAGTCAACACTGACAGATACTAAAAACTGCAACAAACATCAGATTGGACTCAATATTGGAGCGCAAGATTAAAAATGCAAATACTAATGACTCTGCATCCCAGGATCAAAGCAGCAAGTATTGGATCAGACTCTGTATCCAGTCACTACTGAGAATACAAATATGGGATCAGACTCAATAATGGCAGATACTCAACAAAGAAAATAAATATCGAAACAGACTCTACACTGACAAACGTTCAATACTTAAAACATCAATATCAGATCAGACTCTGTATCAGCAGAAAGATAATACCGAAAGCACAAAAACAGAAATCAGACTCAGTATTGTCTCAACACTGAAAATCCAAAGAAGAGGCATATAACTATACATGCAATAACTTAATCAGACTTTGCATTTGTAAACACTCAGCACTCGAAATATGAATGTCGGATTGGACTTGCAGAGAGGCACATTTGACTTGTAGACAGTCATTCTTACAACAACACTGATAAGGACTGTGACAACTACTTCCAAATCCAAAGGAGTCATGTTTAAAGTCACTGTTCACATTAAGCACACGTGAACGTGAGCTCTAGGCCACTGGCCATCAGAGCCTGCTCCACTATTCCAGTCTTCCACACTAACAGGAATGGATGGCTGCAGGAAGCTCTTTATTATAGGCTTGCTGAGAAGAGCACAAGGCCCCCAGAGAAGAAGGAGGAGGAGGAGGAGGAGAGGGGGGAAGAACTGACACACTCATCCTTCTCTGTCTCTCTCCATCCATCCTGTCTGCTCGTGACAGCCTCCGGCCGAGCAGAACGCCTCCTGCCAGCCAGGTAATACATATTCCCTACCTGCAGCTTGCCACCAGAGAGAGAGAGAGAGAAAGAGAGAGAGAGAGAGAGAGAGAGAGACAGAGAGACAGAGAGAGAGAGAGAGAGAGAGAGATTGATTTTAATTTAAAAGACAGCAAATTGTTTTAGCTTTTCACCAGGACAGAAAAAGGATGGGTACCTGCTTTTTTAAACCTAATTTCCTTTCTCTTGTTTTCTTTTCTTATTCTCTGGGGGCTGATGGTCAGTTCTGTTTGCTGCTGGGACAAATTAAAACAATGAAACAATGGTCAGTTCACTAAAGGGAGGTGGAGGAAAAGAGAGAGAGAGAGGGGGAAACAATATCTTCCAGTGAAAGCTCCATAGCAGCCTTGCAGAGGGAGATCAATGAGACTCCGACTACACTAATAAATCTTTTTCATTTCCGTGCCAAGGATGAAACACAAGGGGAAACACGAGTGCTATTAGAGTGATCAGGAGTAAAGCCCGACCGTGCTGTTCAGCATCTCAGACCCACGACGACACGCTGGGACAAACACCTGCAGATTTCACCCACTCATTCTGCCCTTTGAGGATCAGGACAGATCCTCAGACAGGGGGGAAAAAAGCCCCCCCCGCTTCCATCAGCTCAAACAGAATAACATGGCTGATTTGCCTGGCGAGACCAGAAGTTGATACTGTAGCGGGTAATTCTCGGTAATGGGCGGGTAGGCTTAAGGCTTTTAGCAGTAATGAGAACATGCAATGTGCTTTAGGGCTTCCTTCAGCGCACACACATATTCCCTACCCATCCACTTGCTCATACACACATACCCCACCTATACAGTACTGTGCAAAAAAAGAGCACCTTTCCATTCGAAATGGCCATTAAGTACAAGTTATTCTTTTTTTTTTTCAGTGTCAGGAACAAAAGCAGAACAACACACTTGGCACTCAACAGAAGCTTCAACAACTAAATGATTAATTCCATTTCTAAGTAATTAGAGGGTCCGCTCAAACTTGGAAGTTGGTGGCAATTTTTGCTTCTGACAATCCAAGTAATCCCAAACGCATTCAGTGATGTTGAGGTCTGAACTTGTATTTAACAGCTCTCTGACTGCAGATTTAGATGAACTAGTCTTTGGTCTCTGACTTCCACACAGTACTGCGTGTATATAAGTAATAATATTAATAACAGTCCTGGATTCATAAACTGTCATGTACCTTTTCGAAGCCTTCATTAAACCAAACTGCACAATGTACAGTGTCCTGCAGTTTATGTGAAATTTAGCCAGAAGTGCTGCAAGTGCTGAAACAAGGTCAGGGAAATTCCAATAACATGTCATGTGATCACTGCTAATTTGACCAGATCAATAAACAAGAAAATAAGACAGTTTATTGACTGTTTGAAAAGTCTGTCAGTCAAAATTGGTGGTTTTTCTTTTTGTCAGCTTCCTGAGCTTCTAAGATGTATTTCCAAGCTAACATTTCTATAATCAGCAGGAATAACTAGGAAGCTAATGCTAACAGCTATTTCACTACTTGATGCAGTGCTCCTAGGACAGACCAAGTGAGAGAACCTTCATTTGCAAATGCTGAAGATGCAAACGCTGAGGATGCAAACAACAGATACAAAGCCAACTATTTAGTAAAGGACCATAGATATAAATACACACTCACGTACCTCTTTTCCACCAACAAAGTTTCAGTGCTGGTTCCCAGGCTCTGTTAAGAACGGGCCCCTTTTTCCCACTGGTTTGAGGACAAATAGACAAAGCCAACGTGTGCAAACAGTACAGTATGTGTGCAAGACGTGCAAAGTGTAAGAGCAGTATCAGTCAAGTATGTGGTTGTAAACAGTATAGATATATAAAGTGTACAGTGCAGGTAGGAGAAGCAGCTTAAAAGCTTAATTACGTATCTGGAGGTGGGCGGTCCTTAGTCCGTAAGCAAACTTTACTTACTGCTTTGAGGGTGTATATCTCACCATCCAGAATCAACTTTTCAGCATTTGTGTGCAGCCCAGATGGACCACAGACAGCGATTACACACACGCTCATCCACGAGAACATCAGCGGTGGGATACAACTGTTCCCGAGTTCAGCCTAGTGCAGTTCATTGTGCAGTGCCACACCCCTTTGTCGCTTGCGTCACGGGTTGCGTCACGATTTTGGCACCAGCATCATGTTGGTGGAAAAGTACTGTCTACACTAGATATATTAACCATATAGATACACTTTGCAGTTCTACAACTACAGACTGTAGTTCATCAGTTTCACCTGCATACGTTATCCGACCTTTACCTCTTTCATTAACTGGGTAGATGATCACAGGACAACCACAGAGCAGGTATTATGTGGGTGGTGGATCATTCTCAGAACTGCAGTGACGGCGACATGTTAGTATGTGTACCAGTACAAGGTTGTGTCACTGCAGTGCTAAGAATGATCCACCACCCACATAATATCCTGCTCTGTGGTGGTCCTTTGGGGGTCCTGACCACTGAAGAACAGGGTAATAAAGGGTACAGAGTGAATGGATGGACTAGAGTCTGTAACTGTAGAACTACAGAGTGCTCCTATATGGTCAGAAAAGCTGAGTGCAGACACATGGTGTACCAAGGCATACTGGCACAAATGATAGCTGGAAAAGATGATCGAATGATGACTGCGAGAACAATACAGCCCATCAAACACATCTAGTGGAGTAACTGAATGTGTTTGAACTGCTTTGGATAAACGTTAAGCTGCAAAGAAATTAAGCTGAAACTGGTTGCATGAAAGTTTCACTGCATAAGGGCAGCCTAAGGGTTAAACCTGGTAGGAAGCACAGGTATGTTGAAAGCACTCAGTCATGATTTAATGACAAAGATGAGCATGTCCTGTCTTCCATCAGCACAATCTATATTATAGATATAGAAAATTAATTCCTGTGCCCATCAAGCTATGAAGAACACCTCTAATGCTGTGAAATGCAGCTCCACTGCAGTGTGCAGGGCGCTTTTTCCTCTGTCTTTTTCAAGGTGAGTCTAAATAGAGCTCCTTCATGAGCTTCCTGTTTTGATTAGCCATAACGATCTAATGATAGAATAATAAAATCGTAATGAAAATGAGATCTATTTTTGATTGACTTCTTTGAGGGGATAGAATTTAGAGGGCCATTATGAGATCTATAAAGCCACTTTTGTTTACATCAAAGTAATAGTACAAACCCTGTCTTTCTCCAAAATTACAGTGCAGCCCGAAAGAAATTAGACTGTGATGCTGCACATTAAACTGCACCCCAGCACAATGGATTTGAATTGAATCGATGCCTGTGGGTTTAAAGTGCAGAATGTCAGCTGTAATTTAAGGGTATATATAGTGAACCCCAGTTCAGGCGACCATAAGTAAGTGGACAATTGGCTGCTCAGTTGCCTGATGCCAGCTGTGTTTCGCTGCATCATTAGCTCATGCACTGGAGCTAACAAAAGGTCTGGGGTTGATTCTAGATGTGGGCTGTGTATCTGGATGCTGCTGTTCCTGGATTCTGTTGCTGAACAGAAAGTACTGTTGTCGTACTCGAGTCTTGAGACTGTAAACTAGCAGCCTCAGCCTCATTTGGACTCAGTCTCGTCTCGGGGTGCCCACATAAACAACTACAAAAGCTTCGGTGGATTTAAGCCATGAGATCTTTTTTTTCGCCTGACTCACCTAACAAGGTTGATTTAGCAGCTTCTGGTGCTGGATGTCAGGCTGCAGAGAGGAAATTCGGAGAAGTTCTGTATCAGTTTGACAGTTTTAGTCTAAACACACACACACACACACACACACACACACACACAAATTAGTTATACTGTAGTACAGCCCACTTTGGGATCACATCCCCCAGGTTCAAAACACAATTACATCTGGTTAAACGAAATATGTTGGCTGAGGATCTAATTGATTTGTTCCAGGTCTTACCAGAGTATTCTTTTGTCACTGGTTCCAAACTTTAAACGTCCCCTGAAGGCAGGCCAAAAAGTTATTAATAATGTGTTTTCCTTTAATAACAACATCTGATGTAGTTCAGTTTGTTATGTATTGGACCTGGGAGGCATTCTGAGTAAGCCTTTAAACTCTTAAATCCTTTTATTTTATACTCTGAAAAAATTCTTTATTTGGTCTTAGTCTTGTCTCAGTCTGGGCCTTGACCCCAACTTGAAGTGTCCCTGTCTTGGTCTGACTTGGATACAGCTCAAGCAGCCTGGACTAAATCCAACTACAACATGAATATGAACAAAATACCTGAAAACTCAATGGACTGGGCCTTCAGATCAATCACCGCAAGACAGTAACTCAAAGCACACTCTCAAAGCAACTATGGATGTTTAGAACTGCAATGTTCTCGATTGGCTAAATCAATCACTCAATCTGAACCTCACTTATAATACTATGTACAATACTATGTACTATCTGCATAAACATTATAAGATTTCAAAAAACAAGCATTCAAAAAAGAGGACATGCTGGTTTTGCTGGTGATCAGCCTTGCTAGTATATGCTGTTTCTTCTAGCGGGGATTGCAGCTTAATATCATCACTTCCTCCCTATAAGCTGAACATTTACCAGCTTCTTGTTCAGATTTTCCATCTTAAATGATGCACCAGTTACATTCTGGGCCCTGAAAACAACACAACATACAACATACCGAAAATGCTGCAACCGTGGTGCCTCCAACTGCACATGCTGGTCTTGATGCTCGCCACCAAACATACTGCAACAATAGAAGAGTGAACTATAAATGCTAACATGTCTGCTTCAGGTTTGCACGGCATCTGGGAAGCCTTACGCAACACTCTGCTCAAAAAGTATAACTCGGCCCTAAGCTGGAAAGTCTACAGAGAGCAGTCACTAACGCCAGACATGCTTCCAGACACACTGCTCAAATGGTACACTGGGCCTGCGCACCTGCGTCCTGGACACTACTGCTAACTTTACTCAACAAACGGTGGTACTCAAGTGGCACAACACAGAGGTACAGCGCCTCTGTCATTAATAATTATATTCCAAGTAATTTTTGTTTCTACACGTCCAAATTCTGACACAAAGCAAGTGGCAGCTGGCATATTCCAAAAACAGGAGAATAGAGATACAAGGTTTTGTTCTGACGGCGAGGATAACCTGCATGTCTCTTATGTTGTACCCATGTTTAAAATCTCTCTTCCCCCTCCTGCACAATATCGCCAAAATCAAACCACGCATCTCTCAATCTGCTGCTGAAACACTTTACGCCTTCATCTCCAGCCCCCTGGACTACTGCAACTCTCTCATATTCTCTTCACAAGCTCCAGATGGTCCACAACTCTGCTGCCTGTCTTCTTACTCATACCCGGTCACATCATCACATTCAGCACCAGTTCTTCAAAAATCCACTGCCTTCCCATAAAGTACCATCCACATTTTAAAATCCTGCTATTCACTTAGAAAGCTCTTAACAGCCTCGCTGCTTCTCGTATCTCTGATATTCTCCCCCACAAACTCACTCCTACTCTCAGGTCCTTCTCAGCAGGGCTACTCATCATTCCTTCATCAAACCTCCAAGTGATCAACAAACTCTCTGCCTCTGCAAGTCCGGCCTTTAATTCTCTCCCCACATTCAAATCTAGCCTTAAAAACATACCTACTTTCGCTTGCAACCTTCCCAAAACCATCCTTCCATCTTCTTCCATTCACACTTGCCCTATTGTGTTGTTCTCTGTAGTACTGTATTTTACTGTCTATTTTTTGGGGTTCTATGTACTGATGTAATTCTAAGCATCTTTGGGTTCTTCAAAAGTGCTTTGTAACTACCGCTTACTATTACACTACTTTACAAATGTTGATTTTGTTCTTGTTCCCGGGTACTAAGAGTGTTAATTTAATTCCTTAGAGCCTAACATGTACAGAAAATGTCTACTGGTCCCCATAACCTTTGCTTTTGTGGTCAGGACAATGACGTTTAGAAAAGTTCTCTATTTTCCAGAAAGTCTATGATACATTCAGTGCTGAAGAGACTTCAAGCAGCTTCTGGAACTGTGAGAACTCTGAAGACTCTGGATTGTTTAGAACTTTCTAGAACTGTCTGGGACTGTTGAGTAGAACACACAGAAGTATAACTACAGGAGTGTTAAAAGAGCCATTTTAGTTAACGTTAAAGCAGATCCAGTGGATAGTGGAGCTACTTTAATTTGGATGGCATCAAGAGGTTGCTGAATTCGATTGCTGCTCGCTTAGATTTTTATTTTGTACAGTTTTGATGGTTCATTGAAGTTGAAAAATGCTGTTAAGAAATTAGTCACAATTTTTCAAAGTACTAGCAAAATATGTATTACAGTACAACCTATATTGTATACACCATGTTAATGTCTTACACGTTAAATAATTTAATTAAAATAAATTAATTAAATAATTTCATAGTCCTCCTTACAGAAACAAAGTGTGTGATGAATATAGAGCTGTTTTTGTTTACGTTTTACACATAAGCAAGTGGAATATAACACACTGAAGTTGGGAACAGGAATCCTGTTAAGCAGCATTATCATCACTGATATACTAATAGGCTATAAGGACCATGATAACAGCATTCAGTGTCTTCTGGCAAGACATACGGTTGTGCCTCATCTAAACTTCATGCATGACCGCGTATGTGGCCTACTCATCAGCAGGCATGTGCACACACTGACCCCTGGGGGGGGCTCTTTGCCCTCGGACTGTACAAGTGCCCTCTTGGCCAACATGTGTATTAACTGTCTTTCACATGACAGTTAATCAAGATCTGTTTCAGTGAGGTGGGGCTCAGTCCCGTCCCGGGAATAGTGCTCACGTGTTTCTATTCCACACCACCACAGATTGAAACTCCACCAATAATCTCTTTAAGGTTATGCCAATCACTTATATGGAGATACTGTTAAGATCATTACACAGCATAGTTGACAACACCCTTGAAATAGTTCAAATCCTAGACCTTTGGTAGCCTTGGGGGGTGGGGGATCTCTGAAACCTTATTATACCGTCTCTCTTCACAGCAGTGTTTACAATATGCTGTAAATTGCACTTAATTTAAGTCAGTCAAGAGAGATTTTGAAATTAGAATTGGCCTTAATAACTCATTAGTGGAGCTTTGACTTTTTTTTTTTTTTTTTTTTTTTTTTTTTTAAACGCCTTTCAGGAATCTTCTTTCTGACACGAGCAGCATGTCCGTCCTCTATCGTCCATCAGACCTGTCTGTGGCTCCTGCCAGGACGGATTGGCATCAGCCTAGTGGTTGGCATGTGTGGCATCAGCCCCCCTATCGTCATTCACATGTCACTAACATGTTGCCAGAGCTGTATTTCCGCTCTCCTGCTGACCACAGCGAGAGTGCCATCACACCACCTTTCTGACACACAAACACTCACACTTGTGAGTGTGTGACGGCGTCAGACTGACTGAGGGTGCTATAATAATGCACACGTTCACTCACTTGCATACAAACAGTTTTCTTTGTTTCCAAAAAGAATAGATTAGTTTCTCCGCCAGATGGAACTGCTAAGAACGATTCATTAGAAAACAGCACATTTGTCTGAACATGCAGGAGCACGCAGACACTGTACTCCTCTCTCTCTGTGACTGTAGAGGAGGGACAGGACGGAGAGGAGGGAGAGCATTTGCTGGAATTGCTCTGTGCAGATTAACGGGCTGTAAAAAGAGCCATAGACATGGTGCTGCTTTATGACATCCAGATGCTTTATTGTCGTGAGGTTTAATCAACAGGCCGTCTGGACGACTGACACAGAGACAGTGGACAGACTGAACGTGAATTAGACAGAAAGGTGTGGAAATGGGTTTAGATGCTTTGACCTCCCACTGACCATCTGAGGCCCTGTGCTTTATGACTGCATGTTATTCTGTCCAATAAAATAGCACATTTAATAATAAATCATTTAAATAGACATTAAAACAATTTAACATAATATTAAATTACAAGCACCAAGTATATTATAAAATGTAAACTAATAAAATATAATTTTAAAATATAATTTTAAACAAATATTCAATATAATACTCATGTTAAATACAAATAATAATTATCATTATATTTAATAGTTATTGTGAACATTATTATATTTTATTGCAATAATTATTAGTACTCTAAATATCCATATAAATGCATTAATTGATTACAATAAATTGTTGTGGAACAGCAGTAATAGTTCATTATTGTTTGATTATTTACTTACTTATTTAGTTATTTATTTACCCAACCTTTGTTTAAACCAGATTACCACAGGAATATTTATTTTCCAAGTGAATTCTGGCCACTACATAGTAAAACAGTGATACACAATGTCATAACATAGCATTATTATTGTTATTAGTAGTCATTTATTTTAGCATAAATATTTTGCCATCATAATTAAATATACAAAAATACTAATATGATGATGAACAAAAACAATAGATTATGGCCTCACAAATGTGCCTTCTGTCTAGATGTGAACAGCTCCACCTATACAAAAATGTAATGTATACAGAAAATATACTGCATACACTGTAGAGTACACAGAATACTGCTAATAACGGTGGTAATATACCTTTAATTGGGTTCACCTTCAGGAATCATGCTAAACATGACTTTAATTGGAGCTACAGGAGCATTAAACAGAGATTAGATTACTGATAGATATTTTGGATAGGCCCTATGTAAGATTCACTGTGCTACTAAGCTTGCATGCACTTCAAAACCAGAACTATGCGCCCTATATATATGGGGAGAAGACTAAAGACTGCCTGAGAGACAGCTGTGAGAGCGATTCAGTGTCCAGCAGAGGGTGCTGTTGCAGTTGTGTGAGCCAGTAAAGGTGCCCTGGTCATTATGAAGTGAGCCTGGATCACTCATCTTTCCAAAAAACATCCTCATGATGTCACGCGTGAGTCATTCGGGTGAGTCAGCCTCAACTATCAGGGCTCAAAATTACAAAAGACCCCAAATCACATAAGAAAATAGGAACCCCAGCTTTTCCATCGACACACTGTGGTAACTGTAGATTTGATATTTGAACTATTACACGCTAGAGAGGTGAAGCACCTACTAACTAAGTAACTGCTGCTGCCATGCAGAGTTTTTAAAGTATAACTCAAAGCAGGATGTATTTATGCTGCTGTTTCAAAAACAATGGCATTTAGAAAAGGGTTTTTTTTGTAAAAACCAAAACACACTCATTTTTTCTAGATATGAACAGCTTTCGTTATGGAAAAATGCAGTATACTGAAAACATACTAGATATATAGACCATATTTGTAATGATTATGGTAACGTATTCTACCTTTCATGGGCATATTTTGAGAAATCACGCTAAATGTGATCTGAATTTCAGCTACAGTAATTTTTTTTGGCACCCTAAAGCACCTTGCAATGGATGGCTCTTTGAAGGATCTGTGTGCAAGCATGAAGGACCTACCTGAAGTTTAAGGAACCTCCACATAATGCACGGTTATATACCAATTCAAGCTTTTTCTCCCTTGAAATGCACTTCCAATAACCATTTAGCAACCTTTTCTTTTAAACCCAGACCATTTCTTAACCAGTGCTACCTCCAGTAGCTTCATCATTCCCACTCATTTTCAGCTAAATCTCTCTGGCACACATTCTGATGGATGTTAACCACCTCGTTCTCACAGACAAGACAACGCGTCCCCATCCTTCAGTGCTTCCATCCAGTGAAGTCTAGCGTTCCAGGGTCTTCTAACCACACACACCAAAATGATCTTAACACATAGTTCTAAACACAGACATAAACACACTCTCAGCACGGCAGAACCAGCCTGCAAAACACTTCATGTCCTCCCACGACTGTCTCTCCCTAACAGCTCCCCTACCATCAGCTATTCTAAACCCTGCACCTACCCAGCCTTCACTTCAGACTCATTAACATAACTACATTTTCTCCAACACAAGGAGTTTTTAGCATGTACAGTAGAGTAAGAGTGTCAGAATGTGGCATGATGTTAATTGCTTAATTGTATAAGGTAGTACACCTGTCACATTGTTTCTCCACTGTTCTCGAGCAGAGCCTCCACCTACAGTCACTGTTAACTCAACCTTTTGAGTTTAAATATCATTACTGAATTTCAGAGACACATTAATACAGACTAAAGTCCTATTCACTAGGGATGCACTGATCCAGCTTTTCCAGTTCCGATACCAGCACCGATACATAAATTTTGCACATCTGTTGATACCCGATGTCGATGTGATACCATTTCTGAATGAATAAACTGTAAACTACACCATGCTGGAGCGACGTAAGGCACCAGGACTGACAAACAATACGTTACTAAGCTTACTCATGCAGCTTACTCTCTGGCTCGCTCCATGTTGTTGTTCCTGTTCGTAAGTCAAGTCTACTGTAAGGTCTCGGGTTCCTGCAGATCCACCTCCGGGGGGAGACAAAGGGCAACCAATGAGCAATCAAGCGGCAAATGCTAACACCTGCAGCTCACACTACTTAAGCGTGAGAGTGCTAGTCCTTGGTTGCTCAGTCTTGAGATCACGTTGCCATGTGGACATGTCTGTCGTGACTAGCCGGTAGACTGTTTCGAGTCTGGTTGCTTTAACAAATTAAAGTGGGGATTGGCCCCATGGATCGCCTAATTATCCAATACCCAATCCAGCCAATTTCATTAATATCGGAACAGATATCCGATCCTAAAATCAGATCAGTGCATCCCTACTATTCACTCTTATAGCGGGAAAAAACACAATCAAATTTTGTCCAAAACGGATTGCCTGCTCTATTTTTTGCATGGCACCTTAACAATCCCACACTTTCACGTCTGAAATTGTGACTGTGCAGCATGATGGCTTTCCTCAAAGATTGGCTTTAAGCAAAAATATTACATCACATTAGTTTCTACTGTACCATTTAAGCTCTGTTTTGTATTTTAGGAAGGCAGACATTTACTGTATCAGTATTCAAAGCAAAATGCTTTAAATAAAATCTATAGTCTCGGCATTTGTGTGCAGTATAGGCGTCACGCCAGTTATGGAATAACTGAAGTTTAGGAGGAGACCCATACCTGAAACCCCTCCTCCTTCCAATCTAACACCCTATAAATTCACATCGCTACCTTCTTCCAACAACAAAGTTTTCCCACCATCTCCTTCCTGTTCCTCAGTCCAGTATAACTTCTACAACAGCTATTAAGGAATGGGGGGGGGGGGGGGAGGATCAGGACTTCCAGCTACAGGCAGAAGCTGCCCATCCAGCCCAAGTTCTCAAAGTCCCCTTCCCTCCCTCAATCAGTCTTTATTACTACCACACATTAGGGGTACGGTTCGAACTCGCTAAATTACAAACTGAGACTTCTACCATATGTGAAGGTCAGCTGAATTAAATCTTTTCAGTGTCAAGTGGAAATTTTCACATAAGACGCCAAGTAACAATAAGGTGATGAATCATCAGTGAGTCTGGCCGGCACTGCGGCTTTCAAACTAACCTAGCTCTAATACAAATCCCAGGAGCATTTGTAGCTCCTATATACGGGCTCATCAAAATAAAGTATAAAAAGAGAGAAGAACTGGCAGACTCATACCATATATTTAGCTTAAGAAGGTCTGTATATGGAGAGAGGACAACCAAGGGTCGTGTGTACCTGGGCATATTGCTGTTTTTGTAAACGTAACGCATGTAGTACGTCTAACCAAGCTCATCTGATCATTTGAAGCTCAAAACTCAGTTTTGCGCCCCGCTGTTTAAAGGTCTGAAGCTGATCTGATGCCAAAAGACAGCAGACCTTTTTACTGGCTGTTTAATATTCATATATTCTGTGTTTCTAGTGTGACCCTTTTCTATTTTCATGTACAATCTGCAGCAGGCAGCCAACTATACATACAGTAGGTCCATGGGTCCATGTCTAAGTGACCTTTAAATACTGCTCTGTGATGAAAATCCGCCGTATTAGTGGAGAAGTCAAAAGTTGAAAGCGCAGTTGAAAAAGCAAAGCAAAGCCACCTTGATTAATGCACATCTAGATAAATAAGATACTGTTTTCTAAAGAGTTTGGCTCAAATAAATGCAGCAAATGCAAGTTTTTCACCATGTTCAATACATACAAAACTTTGTTCAAGTAAAGACTTTCGACACCGATCAGCCATAACATTAAAACTACCTCCATCTATCTAGACCCTGTCCGTTTTATCAGCTCCACTTACCACATAGGTGCAGCTTGTAGTCCAACAGTTACAGACTGTACCACATCTGTTTCTCTCTATACTGTGTCACCCCCCCATCACCTCATTTGTCAATGGTCAGGACCCCCACAGAGCAGGTATTATGTGGGTGGTGGATCATTCTCAGCACTGCAGTGGATCAGACACAGCAGTGCTGCTGGACACCACAGTGTCACTGCTGGACTGAGAATTGTCCACCAACCAAAGCTATCCAGCCAACTGCGTCCTGCGGGGGCCGATGAAGCACTAAAGGATGACCAACACTGCACTGTGCAGCAGCAGATGAGTTATCATCTCTGACTGTACATCTACAAGGTGGACCAGCAAGGTAGGAGTGTCTAGTGGACAGTGAGTGGACACAGTGTTTAAACACTCCAGCAGCACTGCTGTGACTGATCCACTCACATCCCCACAACACACTAACACACCGCCACCATCAGTTGAAAAAGTGACAGTCAGTATAGATACAAGGAGGTGGTTTTAATGTTATGGTTGATGGGCGTATATTAAATATGATGGGAAAGAACAATCAATGACGAAACTGAAAAATCAAAAGCTTATTGTTTGCATTCTGGAGGGATGTCTCATTGAGACTGAACATGCACTTGTAAATGATTGCAGTACCCAGAAGAAATTGCTACACTGTTATGTTGTCAATATGTATGTTCTGCATAGATAAGCCAGTTTGTATTGTCCAGTGTTGCCATGCTTCATATGTCGTGAAATTTAAATGCAGAATTGTTGCTCCAAATTTAACCCAGTTTGACTTATGGCCTTGTTTTGACTCTGCACTTCACAATTCGGCCTAACCGTGCATCCACACCACAAGCGGTATAGCGACCGGAAGTCATTCATGTTCAGTGAGAGTCAGGGACACTCAGCGGCACTGGCACTAAATTCACAAACAAGCTGTTTCTCTTTAGAATTTTTAAACGCTCAGACCGTGTTCACAAACACCCACAGACATGAGCGAACACTAATTTGTGCGACCACTAAAACGCTGCCACTGTGAACTCATTGGTAATGCTGAGCTTTTCTCAAGACAAAATCGAGACCACCAGGTGTCCATAACAGACCCCATTAAATGAATGATGTGGGCCAGATTTGGGCCAGAACAATTTTGCTGTCTGAGATGAAAAAAAAAAAAAACAATTACTACTAATAACTGCAGATTAAACACACTTACTGAACACTGAACATCTTAACATCCCAGCAGACACACCAACAAAGCACAATATGACTTAAATACATCACAACCGACATGTATGCTGCATTCACAAAGAGCGTCTCACTCCATGATGGTTGTGATTTTACGTCCACAGAGAGAAAGAGCGAGACAGATAGAGAGTGCGTGTGTGCATGCTCAGAAGTTGGTGTCTGCCTGACTGTAGTGCTTCTTAAACCTAATGGCTCTGTTCTGGTCTTTACTCTGTCTGAGTTCCGTTTGATGCGAATGCTTGAAACTGAATAAAACCTGGGATACGTCAGCGCGCTCCGGTGCGACTCGCAGTGGAAAATTACACTACAGCAGTTGGCGCTAGCCCTGCAGCTAACGAGTTAAAGTCCCGCTCTACATTCGGGAACTAGATAAAGATAACAGCGTCATTAAAGACGCAATTGTTCGGTATAAATTATTCCGAAATTATTTACTTCGGTGGCATCCCTACTCCTAACTGAATCAGCCCTCAAATCACGTAGTGGTCCAGAAATGCAGCCTACCTATACCACAGCCTAGCTTTTTAGAGTATTTGACCACGTTTGTCCATCAGTCTGGACTCTATGATTTTACCACAACGTTTTACATTTGGTGAGCTAAATTCTGAGGAGAAAAAAGAAAGTGACATCAGGCTTTAGTCAGAAGACATTAACCGCATCTTGAAGGCAGAAAACACCCCTGTGACGTGCTCCCGAGGGCAAGCGCTGCGACAGCCAGAATTTTCAACTTGCCATCAAACACATCATCTCCGGTCACAATTCATCAATCAGAAACAATTGGCTTTTTAGGAAATAAGGCCTTTTCATTAAGAGCACTGACACTCACACACATTTAGACACATCAACACAGACTGACAGGTACTTTGGGAGAAGACAACGTGCTGTCTTCATGAGTTGCATGCTGCTGGTCCCCCCCCCACCAACACTCCCCACACCCCAAACACACATCAGTCACGGTAATGACAACAATGATGATTGAATCTATTTGTAATTACGGATGTGTAATGCTTGTCTACCTGCTGCGACACGGATGAATCGGAAATGCTTGAAGGAGCAGCGAGAGCGGAGACGTGCTTCGCCTTGTCATTACTAGATAAAGGCCTCCTCACACACAATAAATAGCCTTAATTGGAGCAAAGCGACGGAGACACGTAGCTGTCGTCCTCGCTTGATGTGATCTCATTCGAGCTCACTGGGCGCTTCAAGTTTGCTCATTTAGAACCGAGGGACAAAGGAAGCGTTCAGGTAGCTTGTTTTTCCTCCTCAAGGCTCCAACCCTGAAACGGAAAAAAGAAAAAGTAAGCAAGTATTAGTGTGGAACAGCAAGCACTGTAATGACTACAACCTCTTGTCCTCCTGCTGTGTAAACGTATAACAAAGCCCCAGAAGAAAAAATGGCTTAGAGTCTGGGTAAAATTCTCAACCGCTTACAAAACCTCCGTTCTGCGCGACGCAGTGGCTCTAGTCTGGTTTTGCTAATGCATCTCCAAATCATTACAGAGTGATCTGTTTTGTTCTGGCCATTTCCCAGACTGATATGAGCTTTCCAGCTTTTACTTCCGAACACAGTTCAACACTGAATATGACTCCCATTCAGCTCAACTCTGCCGCAAAGAATCAGAAATCCACCCAGAAATGTCTGATCGTTCATTCATTCACCTGTATACATTAATTCCTCATTCACCTTTATCCATTCTTTTTTTTTCTCATTTATTAATTCTGTCTATTCATTCCTTCACCCATCCATCCAACAATTCATTCCTTTCTTTGTCCACTCAATTCTCTAGTCATTCAGTTCCCCTCTCACTTTTACTCACTCATTCTTTTCCATTTACTTATTTTCTTCATTTTTTCCCCACTCACCCACTCATTCAGTCTTTATTCATTCATTCCTTTAATGTATTCATTCTCTTCACTTGCTCACTTTCTTCCTTACTTGTTCACTCATTCATATAATTTATTAATTCTCTCTATTCATTCCTTCACCCATCCATCCAACAATTCATTAATTTCAATATTTATTGCAATATTTATTGAGCGACACATACAGAAGTAGTGTCTCTCAGTATGGTGTCGGGGCCGTCATGTTTGCTAACACAACATGCCAGACGTCTCTGCATGGAGCTGCAGAGGTTCCTAATGGTGTCCTGTGATAATCCATCCCATGCAGCTTGAATATTCTCACACAGTTCCTGCAGATTGTGCAGTAGGGGTGGAGGTATTCATTCTCTTCATTAATTCACTTGCTCATTTTCTTCCTTCCTTACTTATTCATTCATTCATTACCCATTTTTACTCATTCATATCATTTATTAATTCTCTCTATTCATTCCTTCACCCATCCATCCAACAATTCATTAATTTCTTTCATCCAATCACTCATTCTCTTCATTTGTTCAGTTCCCCCTCATGTTTTACTCATTCATTCCTTGTTTTTCCCCCACTCACTCAATCTCTTTATTAATTCCTTTAGTATATTAATCTTCTTAATCTTCTTATTCATCCCTACGTGCCTTCCTTCCTTCATTTTCTTCAATCATTTGTTCACTCATTCATTCATCTATTTTCATCTATTCATTGACATTACATTCATCCATCCTTCAATCAATTAATTCATTCCTTCCCTCTCTTTATTCCTTCCCTCATTCATTATCTATGTTCAATGCGCCTCATTTACCAATATCTTGAATCTCATTCATTCATTCATTCACTCACACAGACAATCCTCTGTATTCTTTTACTGATTTCTCCTCAACTGATGCCTTAATTTCCTCCTTTAATGCAATCCCTCCATTCCTACCCCAAATCCATTCATTGATTCATTTCAATCCATCCTCCCTTCCATCAGTTAACCATCAGTCTACATACTGTAGAAGCTGGATTTGCTCTTTAGGCAGACTTTGCTTATGGCAACAGGAAAGTGAACAGCAACGAATGTATAAGCATTCTGTGATGGATTTGCCAGTCTTAACCAGGTCTCTAAGGTCTGTAATTCTATACCTACATGGTGAACCTATAAGGTAAGTGGAGCTCTAAGTGGCCTGTGCATGGAAGCACAAAGTAGGTGCTTCTAATAAAATGGAGAATCATTACAGCGATAAAGGTCAAAGATCAACCGGAGGAATATTGACTGAACATGGAGTACAACTGGTGTATACTGGAGGCCAGAAACCCTGTGGGGGTTATCAAATTTTCTCTCCCTCCCTCTTCCTCTCTGACATTAGAGAATCTGTCACTTCTCCAATGAGGCTAAATGAAAAAAATCTCTGCAGTCAACATCACTGTTGCTGCCAGCGATGCATTAGAAAAGTGCACAAATAACATTAACTCCTTACCAAAAATCAATCAGCAAATTTACTGACCGCAGTAACTGTCTGTGAGTTGCACCAAGTTGAGGGCGAGAGTGCATGAGAGAGGGAGAGAGGGAGCGAGAGAGCGAGAGAGATAGAAAGGCGATAGAAAGGGAGAGAGAGGGAGGGGGGGAGAGAGAGAGACAAAGAGAAAGAGCGATGGGGAAGGGGAGGGAGAGAAAGGGTAGAGAGAGACAGAAAGCGAAGGGGGAGAGAGAGAGAGGGTAGAGG
>CM067480.1:37122646-37186835 GCA_034552555.1 Semaprochilodus insignis
GATAGAGGAAATAAGAGAGGGGGCACTAAGCCCGCCCCCCCCCCCCCCCAGTGCTATTGGGAAGGAAGATAAAGGTTACCAGGAACAACAAATGATAGACTGATAAGGGCAATATTTATTGAGCGACACATACAACGCAACATGCCAGACGTCTCGGCATGGAGCTGTAGAGGTTCCTGGTGTCCTGTGATAATCCATCCCATGCAGCTTGAATATTCTCACACACTTCCTGCAGATTGTGAGGTAGGGGTGGAGGTGGAGTGACACCAGGCCTTCTGGAGGTGTGACAACAAACTGTTCATCTTGGTGCCTCCACACACTTGGATTCGTTGGTCGTCTCCACCAAGACAAAAGCGGGACTCGTCACTGAAGATGACCATGTTTCATTCCTGTCGGATGATTCCTTCTGGGTGCAACTATTTGTGCAGCTATTCTTTTGATGCTGTGTCTTTCTTTTGAGAGACAATATAAAGCTGCATTGTGTTTCATTTTGCACAATGCTACTATTTGTTGTTCTTTTAGACACTCGCTGCATTTCACTGCATCTGTAACAGGTAAAGAATGGAAGTTGAATCTACCTCTAACTCAACTTTACAACATAATGTATTTAAAGACAGAAAAGGACTCGGGTCATCTACACCAGTGTTTCTCAACCCTGGTCCAGGAGGCACCCTGCCCTGCACTTTTTAGTGCTTTCCCTGATCCCAACTCACCTGATCCAAAAGCTCATTAACAAGCCCTTTCAGATTTGCAGGGGTGAGAAACACTGATTTACACAACAGGTTTAAAGCATCTACACATTGTAGTCTAATGATGAATATCACTGCACAGCTGTTTATTTCCACCAGTTGTGACAATGCTTTACTGTTACACTGCATTTCCTAAAAGTCATTTATTTGTGCTGAACTGCGTATAAATTGGCCAGTCTTCCTTTAACTCAGTTAAAAATGCAAATGAACATTAAGGCAGCTCTTGGGATCTCAGATGAATAACTGTGACTCAAAGACCCACTAGGAGACACATGGAAAACCCCCTACAAGCACACAAAGGAAAACGAAAGCTTACTGATCAGGGCTGCATTTAACGAACTAGTTAAGCAAACTTTAGCTAAACTAAATAAGTTTTGAGTGTTTAACTTTGGAAATAATTTCACATTATTTCACCATTCCCTCCTTAAGGAGTTCATCATTAACTTAAAAGTATGCTTTACAGATATTTATAAAGTTGTGATGAAATCAGAACGCAAATTAAGCGTTCAGTCGGCCGTACGGTGCAACTTTTTACACTCGAAACATGATCTCAAATCTGCACGGTAAACTCTTCTTCTCTGTTTCCTCCCCTGCTGTTGACTAACGACTTACATTACCAAAAAGCAATATGTGGGTATGAAGTTTTTTCTCTATTTATAATTTGTCTGAGGCACTCGCAGCTTGGCTAAAAACTTTTTTAATGCTAAAAGCATTTCAAGAAACTGATAAGTAGAAAAAGCGAAGCAAGCACAAACATCATCCGCGAAGCTGTGAAGGCTTGACGCTTTGACAAACGCCAATGCTTTCACGGAGGGATGAAACAGCGGGCAGAAGCAAAACATGGGACAGGAAGAGGCATGGCCTTCCCTAGCCGAGCCTGACGATACCATCCCACCTTCAGGCTTCTGCTTCCATTTGGCAGAAGTGGCTCACGCAGCTGGACTTGTCTCTGAAGATTTGTAACTTTGTTTGTGAACGCATTAAATGTGCTCTCATCTTGGCGGCGGCTATATCTCACGGCCAGACATCAGCCTGTTCATCTCCAGAGCAAACCTGCCCATTTCTTACACGAGACGTGTTAAACGCATTAGGACAGCTGGCACCAGACCGTACGTCTCCGAGATTGATATGGCTTAGGTAAGATGCTGAATGAAGTAAATACTATAATTTCTGAGGGAGTCAGCAGCGGAGGAGATAAATGAAAATGAATAATAAAAAAAGGGCTTGATTTACAGGTCAGCCAAAACGAGGGTAATTCCATCAAATGCAGTACATCCTTCATGCCTTTCAGGTTTTAATCTTAATACTGCAAAGTAATAAAGAGCAACCCCTACATTTGATTCTGCCCTCTCCTCATCCCTTCTCCAAACCCAGATTTACTGAAAAAGGCTCCGTGACTGAATGGGAACGACGCACACAAGCACATGTGACTGCGTGCTGAATGATTATGCTTATTTAATTACAACAATATTAAATGAATGAATGTAGAAAATTCGATATCACTATTCAGTTCAATTAAATTTTAATCATATTGTACCAAAGCAGCTTTCCAGAAAAGCATGTCCAGCCACCAAATGAGCCTCCCAGACACTGGGAAAAACTGAAAAGGAAAAACTGGAAAGGAATGACTTCGTAAGAGACTGAGAGGAACGAAGACGCAAACAGGAAAAACTGCCATGACAGAACATGACATGGAAAGTCCAGGAGGACCCAAGACTTGGAAGCAGGAACCACATAGAGTTAAACCGCTGAATAAAAATCTGATCTCAAAAAGAGAACCCATGCTCCTTTGCCTGGATAGTGCAGTTAGAACACATGTAAGTCAAGTATACAAGGAAGAATAGAGCCACTGAGATCACACAGAGGAAAGATGGACCAGTCAAACCAGTGGACGATGGTAACATCAATAAAGATCTGAAGGACCTACAGATTGAATGGGATTGTGGAAATGACAGGACAGTAATGAGATTAAGAATATGAGGAGGTTAAAGAGTTAAATATTAGGCAAATAGTTTCGGAACCTGAAAAAAGTTTGTTCCCAGCTGGAACCAAAGAGTAATAGGTTCCTCAACGCGAACCATGGCGATCGCCGCAGACGTGTCAGTTGTTGAGGAAAGTGAAGGCAACAATGGTGACACCCAGTGGTCTACTGAAGAAACTCTTCTATGTGTTTTTATCACCAGTAGCTGATCTGTGCTTGCTTTCTGGATATAAACAAACATCTGGAATAACACACGCTCACAGGTAATCTATACGCTCCGCCATCTTGGTACTACTGCAAGGCAAATCTTAGACTCGAACCGTCTTGTACTAGCTAGGAAACATTCTCTGACGAACATTAAGCACGTTTTTAAGTCACTTTGGATAAGAAGTTCTGCTAAATGCCATAAATGTAAAACGCCAATGTACATTCTGTCATTAGGGGAATGCTGATCAATACAAACCAAAGGTCTCTACTGATCCAGTCTAGATCATCCCTTTCAATTCAAATTACACGAAATAAGCCGAAAATATTAATTTAAAACAAAAAAAAATATTTTTTCAATAATATTCAAAACAAGAAACCTAAACAAAAAAAAGAAAGAAAAAATGTGATTGTGTTTGGGGGCAGTCAATCACACTGTGTCTCTAATTTGAAAAAAAAAAAAATCAAAACAGTCTTGGCCTAAATTTGGTATTTTTAACACGAAGCATCCATTCTCACTGCCGGGTCAAGCCGACCCAAACATGGGGTGGGTAATTAATACACACGCACACGTTAAATTAGTAATTTTCCATTTACATGTTCAGTACACTAATTAAGCCCAATGTTTTAAATGTTTTTATTATCTGAACTTGAAACTGAGGTCAATCTGACTCACAGCATAACAGGAAGGTTAAATACAAAAACATCTAGAAAAGGAATTCGATGTATTTGATGACCTCTCTGGAGGTCATCCTGACCGCCTTAGGAGGCAAAGTCAAGTGTTCTTTGAAAAGGTGGAATGTTTGTGTACAACCAGGCCAAGAGCTAAAGGCTGGACAGATTCAGCAACTGAACTCAACAAGAAACAATTTTTCCTCAGGAATCAAGAAGCAAGAAAACACCCTCAGTTCCCCTTTGAAGAGCTTCCCAATTAGCCAATATTCCTACACCAGATTGACATGCAATGTTACATAAGCTTGCAAACGATTTCAAGCCTTCAGCCATTTTCAAAGCAAGAAAGAAAATTCTTGGCCATCTTTTATGAACGTGTTTGGGATTTTCCAGATGAAGCTTTTTAGATTAGTTTTTTTTCCTGTGCATTTTAAATGAGGGCGTCCAGTGCTCTGAATGCCTCTGTTGGAAAGACTCTTCATTTTGAAGTACAGCCAACTGCCGATTAGCACAGGCAATTAGGCGGCCTCCCCATCCCCTACCTTGCTAAATAAAAAATGTAAACAGAGATAACCCATTAGTCCTGGCAGACTACAGCTCACTACAGACATGCGGTGAAAGTGAAGTTCAAACAGGTTAAAGCTGTAGATGGCTATTTACGTACCAATGGATCAGCTTTGGGGAGAAGTCGAGCATGGTAATCGTGTTTTCCGGACACTGACAACACTTTCACAAGGAGGTCAACACACGGCAGCCTCAGGCTTTTAACTCTGGAATCTCCACTTTTAAAATATTAATTACATGTGGGAAGATGATTTTAACAACACAGTAATGACTTCGAACCAATTAACAAGAAAATAACTGACGCAGCAAATTATGTGCCATGTCAAGTGCCCCTGTCCTATGTCAAGTGTCTATCTTAAATAGACGCCCAACACTGCCAGAGTTGTGCTCCAAGGTTGCGTCCACAAGCTGGAAATTCAAATAAGCATCAATACATTTTTACTTGGCACTTAAACTGTTAATAAATTACACAAAAGTAGGCTACTACAGCTTGCATTTAAAACTACCTCAAAATTCACCATTCAAGCAGTACTTTTGAGCTTACGCTAGTGTTGTTGTCATGTGGTAAAACACGCAGTGTTGCTTACCAGAATGAGCAGAACTGTGTAACACTTCATTAAGAAGCAGTAACACCACACAGTTCTATTCAAGGAACGATGGCTCTCATTGTGGTTTGCTGGAGTTCCAGGGACTTTGTAATGGCTTAGTAACACCCTTTTCCAAATGAGTAGAGCTGGAACGCATAAATATTATTCAAAGGACTTTGTGTTTACTCAGGCTCTTTGTCTAATGATAAAAAAGATTTGATAATCTTAAATATATAAAGTGTGACAGATACACAAAAATAGAATAAACAGGGAAGGGGGGGCAAATACCTTTTCACAGCACTATATTACAGTTTGATACAGAAATGCAGATTAAAACTTGTGAAGTATGGTCAGTAAAGCTGCAGTGATTAAATTCCTCCCCCAATTTGCTCACTCTTATGCGAGCAAAAAGAATAATTACAGAGTCCTCTCATCCAGCATACGGGCATTTCAACCTCTTCCTTCTGGGATATGCTAAAGATTTTTAAAAAGTAAGACAACCCGATTAAGGAGCAACCAGATTCAACAACCCAATTCTTTAGAGGAGTGTACACACATCAGCCGTAACATTAAAACCACCTCTTTGGATCTACATTCACTGTCCATCCTATCAGCTCCACTGACCATATAGGAACACTCTGTAGTTCTATAGTTACAGACTGTAGTCCATCTGTTTCTCTGTATACTTTATTACCCTGTTCTTCAATGGTCAGGACCCCCACACCGACCACCACAGAGCAGGTATTATGTGGGTGGTGGATCATTCTCAGCACTGCAGTAGTGGTGTGTTAGTGTGTGTTGTGCTGGTGTGAATGTATCAGACACAGCAGTGCTGCTGGAGTGTTTAAACACTGTGTCCACTCACTGTTCACTCTATTAGACACTCCTACCTTGCTGGTCCACCTTGTAGATGTACAGTCAGAGACGATAGGTCATCTGCTGCTCCACAGTGCAGTGTTGGTCATCCTCTAGTCCTTCATCAGTGCCCACAGGACGCTGCCCACAGGACGCTGCCAGCTGGATAATTTTGGTTGGTGGACAAGTCTTAGTCCAGCAGTGACTCTAATGTGTCCAGCAGCACTGCTGTGTCTGATCCACTCACACCAGCACAACACACACTAACACACCACCACCACATCAGTGTCACTGCTGCTGAGAATGATCCACCACCAACATAATACCTGCTCTGTGGTGGTCCTGTGGGGGTCCTGACCACTGAAGAACAGGGTAATAAAGTATACAGAGAAACAGATGGACTACAGTCTGTAACTGTAGAACTACAAGGTGGAGCTGATCAAATGGACAAAGAGTCTAGATACACTGAGGCGGTTTTAATATTTTGGCTGATCGGTGTTTACCACTGTAGCCTGTCCATAAGATTTCCAGTCTTCGCAACGCATAGATGATTCTTCTATACTAAATGCAGTTTATTGTATGGTTTTCCCATTGCATGTTTGTATACTGTGCTACAACAGAGATGAATTACATCTCGATGCACCGGACAAAATTACCACCTACATGTCATGTGCCAATTAAAGAATCAATCACTCACACTCGCTTAAAAATCCCCAGATTCGAGAACATAGCTTAGACTATAGCTGAGACTACAGCTGAGAGAGATCACGAGCTCAGCACAGACAAGCATCCGAGACATCATAATTAACTGCAATGTTGTTAATATTCATGAAAACAAGAAGTGGGAATTAACTCAAAATCCACTTATAGCAGAAGCCAGTGGGCAGCTGTTGAAGCTGCCTCATAAAGGCCACAGCTGAAGCACCTGCCCATGCACTTCTATAATAAATGTCATTTGACTCAATGGGCTTACAAGGTACAAGTAAATTACTGTCTATAATTGTCTGTCAGCTACAGATTGAGATTAGGCTGAAAAAAGCTGGAGTATTCCTGTAAGATTGAAGTACAACCCTTAAATGCGGCTTTAATATGACTTCCAGCAGCATTTGAATTTCAAAGGATGCTGACGACAAGTCTAGATCATTGCACAAAATGGCACGCTTTGCTAACAAATGGGAAATTGCATCATTAACAAGGTTTGAAGCAGTAATGGCACCGTGACCGAACAACAAATCTGAATAAATAGGCCCAGATTCTGACTATTCATCACTGATGGAAATACTGTCTTTAAAGACACAATCAAACTGTTAAAGGGGTGAGCTAATGCGTGAAGAGCATTTTAATAAATGGAAAAAGCATGCAGGGGCATCTGTAGGAGCCTCATTTTAGCTCCACCAAGGGTCCAAACTGTGGAGCTCTTTCTTGTCTTCTTTCAAATACAACATACATCACCACCAAAATAAAAGTGGCATAACTGTTCTTTGGAGTGATGTCACAGAATAACAACCTTTAGGTCCCTAAAGAACCTTTCGATGGAGAGTTCTTTGAAAGGTTGCTTACAACAGAACATTTAGAGAGAACTCACTATGCTTTTCCATTTTATCTCCTTCCTTTTGTTTGTTGTTTGTTTGTTTTTGTGCATGTAAACAATCTGCAACATCATACAGGCCAAAGTTCATGCCAGAAGGAGAAACTCTCTCCCACAGAAACCTCTTTTCTCAGCTGACTGAAATGGCTCCTTGGAACTCCACCCCTTTTCTCTGTTACAAGGTGATGTCATCTCGCAACACACTCCTTACTGACTGCCTACTGTCAAGCTTGGCACGCCCTCACACAACACACAGAGAGCTAAAGCAGCATAAACTGAGCACTCTGAAACGTCCTGCTCCAGTCTAGCTTGCAAAGGTGGACCGACTTTCAGGATCGGTTCTGGCTCAAACAGGCACGTCAGAACCAACAACATTGTAAAAATAGTTACAGCAGTGCAGGGTTAGGTTGTAGCAAAACTTGTAGCAAGATGAACAGAGTGGGCGAGTAGACCAATCAGAGCACACTGTGCTCATCAGGAGGTGGGGCTTAAAGACACAGGAGTTTTAACAGGGCGTTTCAGACGAGCCTCCTACTTTGAGCTCTGCCTTCACAAGCAATTGGCCTGGTTCAGAAATTAAAATTTTACCTTGTGTCCATCACAATGTCTTTGTTCACAGTCACATCAAAGCTACAATTTCTTCTGGTTGTCCTCAGGAGTTCTGGCCTCGCAAAACTACAGGGACAGTTCCTAAGCAAAACAGACTCTTAACGCTATTACAGATTAGAGTGGCAACTATGAATCGACTTAGTAAATGAAAATTGGCGAGCGAATAAGTTGGCAACTAATTTAATAGTTTATTAGCAATCTTTAAGTGATCTATTTTTCTTTGTTCATAAAACAACCTTAAGCGAAATGTAAACGCTAATACCCATGTAGAGTTATTTGCTAATCGAGCAATTCATTTAAATAATTGATCGATTGCTGGACCAGTAGTGCTTTGGCACAGCTCTATTAAAGACAAGGTGCCAAAACTGTTCAGACCAATCAAAGAATTCAATTGAATTTATTTTGTATAGCATCAAACTAAAAGTGAGCAAGCCAAGCACAACAGAGGCCAGGAAAAACCTTGATAGGAAGCCAGACTCAAAAGGGGAACTCATCATCTTCTGGTCTACATTCTAAAACAATAACACAAGAAGAGCAAGATGAACAAAGAATGAACTGATTAATGAACAAACAACATACAAAGAAAAGAAACAAGCCAGTTTTTGGACAGATACATTTGGGGTGATGCCTCTGCACAAAAAAGAGGGTTCAAAGAGATTCATAAAGAAATGGCCAAACGTGATCACAGTAGAACACAACTAAAAAGTCTGAAAGTTAATGTATGAAAGCAAATTTCAAAGAAACCAAGGACGCAAACCAAAGAAGTGGCCACGGCTGAATAACGTGCCCTTTTTACAGTCATTGCAAACAAGTTGTGGGTGATGAACCCAGCTGTCAGCCACTGGAACGTCACAATCTCCCCTGTGATGCTAGCAAAAATGAAACTGAAACCTCCAGGAGCTGACCTGCATCCATCAACAGACACTTCTGCCTGCGCTTAGTAAAAGAACTGAAAGAAAGAAGCTGAAGCATTGTGGATTGTAAGGCTGAAAATGAATCCATTTTATTTCAAAATCACAATTTAAAAGAGTGCAGTATTCAAATCGCAAGAGCTGCCGTTTTAAATATAGGCTAATTTATCAAAACCGCATCTTATATGGGACACAATAACATAATATCAGAGCCTGTAAACTACCTGTAGACGAGTTAGAGCAATTAGAGGCAGTTAAACAATTATATCCTGTCACATCACATCGCAGCTAACTGAGAAAGGTGGGGGGTGCTCTTTTCTTACTGACCAAATAACAGGCCTGGACTTCAACTGCCATTTAAATCGCAGTCGCAATCCTGATCAAGAAAATTACGATTAGATATTCTTCCAAAATTGTTCAAACCTAGTGGACGGTTTGCCTAATGTCTTTTTTTGGATCTAGCTAACACTAGCTACAGTAAGACAGTTAGCTTTATCAGCAAATAAATGCCACACAAAACCCGACCACGTCATCTCTGCTTTCTCAGACATGTCTGTAACAGGGAGTTCCTGGTAATAGGCTCACATTAACGCACTCTTGTTTTGTAGCAGCATAGTATTAACTTGATATAATATGCAACATAATACATATATAATGAACATCACATCTCACAGTCCCGTTAAAACAAACTCACTGAGCTGTTTAATGTGTTTCAGTGATGAAACGAATAAAGACTTGAAAAAAGTGATTGCAGCACTGAACGGCCAAGTACCCGAGAACGCGTGCACATCCCTAGCAGCACCTTTATTTTAAGCTTGAATAAAAAAAAAAAAAGTGTTTGGTTAAAGGCCAAGAAAGGAACTACAGCGTAATCGCAATGTCTAAAGCATTTAGTAGGGTTGAATACACACTGATGCAGCTCCCAAGAGCTTCTGACTAATGTAGCCTCCGGCTAAGAAAGCCATCTCAATTCCTCCACACTGATGTCACTCGTCGTTGAGGACTCAAGCCGTTGACACAGTGCTTTCCGTTTGGTTTAGCAGGTCCCGCGGTGCAGCATAGGCAGGGTCAGGGGGCTGTGGTTTATTCCACTGTGGCCAACGTTCAGCAGTGATGAGTAAAGATGACACAGTGAGGTCTCGGGTAAACACAGTTTAAATGGGTCAGGCTGGTGTTAGCCTGTCTGTCAGACAGAGCTGCGCTATGACAGCGGCCATGTATAAGAGATGAAGACAAGGACGGAGTGGGTGAGTGGTGAGAGAGGGAGGAGGGGGTGAATGAGGTAAGGGCTGTGAACGAGTGGGACACGGTGAGCTCATCTCCCTGCAGGGGAGGAATAAGGACTGTTGGTTCTGGATGTTGGCCCAGTTCAGAGTCACTGACACACTCGTACACACTAGTTTGTATTCCCATCTCTGTGGGGTGTTTCCATGTCCTTCTGTATGACTGGTACAGATAATAATGAGGTCCAAGAAACCCAATCCTAACCTCAGGGGTGTATCCATGCATCACGTCATCTGATACTGCAATCCAAAGTTGATGTTTGGCTGTGCATAGTTGGGAATCTACGCAACTGTGCAGATTAAACACCAACGTCTGCAAACAATCAGCACCAATCAACACCTCATTCCAACGCTCCTCCCGCCCAACAGCTCAAGTGTTGTTAGTAAGATACACAACATGACCGGCTTAATTTGATTTTAAAGGTGCCATAGAATGGAAAACTGTATGTATGTTGTTACTAACCAGAGTAAGAAGAGTTCAGTACATACAACCGACATACCGTTAACCTCAAACACTGTTGTTCCTCTTTCAAATACAAATCCTGCACTTACAAAAGAGGTACAGTAAAACAGGAAGATTCCAAAAACCTACACAGCTACATACCAGACTCCCTGATATTTACACACACAAAATCCAAAATTCCAAACCACAATGAAGCAACAGCAACGAAAATGCCAAACTATGTGGAGAAATCAATCATTGTAGGCTGCGAAGGCGATGGGGGCCCTTAACAGGGACCTGAACTGAGCTTCCTATTTCTCGGTTTCCTGACTCAACATTCCATTCCACCTCAAATGCTGCAGCTTGTACAGGTGCCGTAAGATAGCTGAGGCATCATTTAAGGTGGAAGGGAAATTCACATAAGCTGCCGAGTAGGAAGCCAACTTCATCTCCCACATATTTGACAGGATGTTGTACAACTTGAATTCAAACATTTCACTCCGAACTGTTTCTCAAACTCTTGGACAATATGGAGCAGCGCTTCACTCAGCGTTTGACCCTGAAGAGCATCACAGCCCCAACAGCAGCCTGTAAGTAGCAGCCATGCTTTGTGATTGCAGATCATCTTAAACTGAGAGTTTTATAGTGAGGAACAACTTTAATCTACTTGTTGATGTCCAGATGGAAAGCGAGTAGCTAGTATGGGTAACGGTAGCTACTAGCATTAGCTCCGGGTAACTAGCATAGCTAACTAAACAGTATGAGGACTGGGCTTATTTACACTGAGGCTCATTTTGTCCTGGAATTTGGTAATAAACAGACTCATTTTCTAAAGGTTCTATACAAACCTATAAAGGGCACATTCTCCATCAATCTGAAGAACTATTTCACCATGCAAAGAGCCATTCTACAATTTCTAGAACTCACTACTGCATCTAAACGGAACCACTGGGACCCTGAACCTGACAAGAACCCTGGGGAACCATCCAATTTTAAGGGTGTAGTTCCAATAACAGTGACTCTGACAAACTATGTTGGCACACTGTCCACCGAGGATAAATAACAACCTCATCCGCATCCAGCGATGTGCTAAATACAGTATACAATATAACTAGGGCTGCGGATGATAACCATGGTATTGTGGTAATACGGTTATGTGATGCCAACTACAACGTGGCGCTCATTACCGTCTTCACAACCTTTTTCTTTTTTTTTTTTTTGCTGTTGAAAGTTGATTCACCATCATTACTCACACATGGCATCAGTTTACTACTTCACTAACAGCTCTCTGTTAATGAGCTGAGGAAGACTGGACTGTAACGTTACTGAGATCTGTTCATCTAAAACAGTGCTTCTCAACCCTGGTCCGGGAGGCACCCTCCCCTGCACATTTAGATGGATTCCCTCCTTTAACACACCCCCTCTGCAACTCTGAAAGCGTTTGTTAATGAGCTGATAAGTAGAATCGGGGTGTTGGGAACAGGGAAAGTACCACAATGTGCAGGGCAGGGTGCCTCCAGGACCAGGGTCTGAAACACTGACCTAAAAGACTGGCTTTGATGTGGTCGACTGTGGTGCGGCGTCTTGGTGTTTCCTAACTGAGTTTAAAATATTATACTGATCTTTATGGCCAAAAGGCTCTCAGTTCCTGGAGAGCTGCACCAATAACCAACATCTTTAGTTTGATATATTAAACTAAACTATCATTTTAAAACTCGGTTACGTTACGCATGGTTATGTTGCTTTATCACTGCTGTGACTAAAAATGAAAACCTCATTATCTGTAGTTACATACATATATACTTTAAGCTATTGCTTTAGACATATTTTATTAGATTTTTTTATTAGGCATATAATGATGTTTATCTATACTCTCATAGCTAAACAGACTGATACAATATAGTGATATAAACCATTACCATTCAGGCAAACCAGTCCAATACCGTACCACACAACTATAAACACACCTTTTCAGTCTGAAGGAGACATAATAAAGCAGGACCTTTACCCTATTAATAACAGCATCACTGAAGCTCTTGGATGAAGTTATTTGGCCGTGCATCCACCACATATCAGGTACCGGAGAGAGCACAGGATCAGAGGCTAACTTAACAAGCTAACGTTAGCTAGCTAGCCAACTAGCTGACTCGCACACTCAGCACTGAAGTGAACTTGGGGAACTGGTGGTATTAAATATCTTAAAATAACTAACCCATGAAAATACGTTCAGATATCAAACAGCACCGACACTTTCAGATTGTATAACGCCTTATAAAGACAGTAACGTTAATATGAAGAAGCTTAGCTAGCCAAAACGTAACTCTTTAAAAATCCACAGTACGGCCGCCATCTTGGATTGCATTTCCAACAAAAATAAACCTCTATTTAAAGCAAAAACAGACATAATGATGATAAATATGTGCCTGTGTGCTGTATTTACTACTTTAGGAAGATGTTAGTGCATTGTCAACACAATTCTCACCTGAAAAACAGGGTCTGAACGGAGAGGCGGAAAACGCCACTTCCCCTCAGGAACGCTTCTCTGATCTGAGAGGAAAGTTCGAGACTGCCGTAGATACTCACAGTAGAGACAGCGCTTCCTACTGGCCACTCTGTGTAACAACAGGTTTCCTAGTGGAAGACTTAGAAACTAGAGAACCATAATGTATACATACATAGTGCTATATTCTGTCTGTCTCATATTTATATATAATATATATAATACATCTACAAGATGGACCAGCAAGGTAGGAGTGTCTAATAGCATGAACAGGGAGTGGACACAGGGTTTAAACACTCCAGCAGCACTGCTGTGTCTGATCCACTCACACCAGCACAACACACCACCACCACATCAGTGTCACTGCAGTGCTGAGAATAATCCACCACCCACATAATACCTGCCCTGTGGTGGTATACACACTCATCATCACAAGAACAGCTGCACAAATAGTTGCACCCAGAGGGAATCAACAGACAGCAACGAAAATTGGTGTGTAGGTTCGACATCATGAGACATGCCAATTATTCAAGTTACACACACAGCAGCGCATGTGACTTAAGCAAGGACGGTCCTTATCGCTGTACCTGACTGACCCAACAGCCACGCCTGTGGATGTGAGTCACATCTCACACGTCCAGAGTGCCTGGTGTCACTCCACCTCTAGCCCTACCATCAAATCTGCTGGGGCTGTGTAAGAAAATTCAAGCTGCATGGGATGGATTATCACAGGACAATATTAGGAACCTCTACAACTCCATGCTGAGATGTATGCATGTTAAGTTAACTGAGAGACACTACTTCTGTATATGTAGCTCAATAAATATTGATCATATCAGTCTAAATTTATCATCATTTATTGTTCCTGGCAACCTTTATTTTCCAATCTGACACTTCCTATATATATATATATATACACACATACACAAAGTTTTTAAACTTACAGCACACTGTAATGATACAAGCCTCAGGAATCCTACCTCCCTGCCCCTCTCCTGCTAAAGCATTACAGGCTTTAACCCAGTCATGTGCAAGTTCAGCATTAGCTGCTGTGTAATACACTGCACAACTACACATATTATGTGTGTGTATATATTTGTATATATAATGTTTATCTAATTAATTTATGTATTTTCTCCGGTCTTCTGTTTTGTAACTTGCAGTGTAGAGTAAGAATTTCATTGTACGGTGCCACTGTATCTGTTTCTCTGTGCATATGACAATAAACTCTCGAGTCTTGAAAAATTAAAAACAAAGAAAAGTTATGATGAAGAAGAGATATTTAAGGGCCTGCACTATTTCTAGGTCACTATTTAAACTGATTGGCACATGTGTCACATTTTCTTAAAGGCGTTTGTGCATTATTATGTTGGTACATTATTACTTGTCACATTATTAAGGACTTAGCACTCTGTCGGGCCGGTTTTCTTTTGCTTTGATCTCTTCCACTGAAGCTCAGACGACTCTCAGGAGCTGATCTGCTCATCAGAGGCTTTTGCACAAACTACAAAAAGTCCTGCCAGCTTGAGTGCAAACTGTTTTCGAAGCAAAAAGAGGGACCAAACAAACAATAAGAAATTCTGAGATACATATAAATATTTCAGAGATTCTACTTTTCACTCAAATTTTTATGTTCATAATATAACAGAATAAATGAATAAAGAGCAGTATTAGAAAATGAATTAGAATTGAATGCAAAATAGGAGCTTTATTACTAGGGCGCTCAGACCTTTGGGCCCCACTGTGTGTGCCCATATTGTGGGGTCAGCAGAGAGCAGGGCTTTGCGCTCTCCATGAGCGGGACATTATGATACACACAGGCATCAACAAACAATTGTTGCACTCAGAAGGAATCAACTGGCAGGAATGAAACTTGGTGGGTAGGTTTGACATTGTGAGACATGTGAATGATTCAAGTTTCACACTCGGCAGCGCATCTGACATAAACAAGGCCGGGTCTTATCGCTGTACCTGACTATATAAGGTCGTCATGTTGCGTATTGCGTGCCATACCGGCGCTACACAAAACCACAGGGAGAGAGAACTGACAGATTGTCTGGCATGGGTGGAGTTGCCCAACAGCCATGATGGTGGACATTCAGCAAGCAGTGATGCCCTCAATTGGTCATCCTGTTAGTGTCAGCATACGGCTGCACAACGCAGGACAACCTGCACACAGACCGTTACAACGACTGTCCTTAACACCACGTCAATGTCACCAAAGACTGCAATGGTGTCGTGCCACACTGTCATGGAGTGACTCAGAATGGCAGCGGGTCATCTTCAGTGACGAGTCCCGCTTTTGTCTTAGTGGAGACGACCAACGAATCCGTGTGTGGAGGCACGTGGTCAGCGCCAAGATGAACGGTTTCTTGTCGCACGTCACATGTCTAGAAGGCCTGGTGTCACTCCACTTCCACCCTTACTGCACAATCTGCAGGAAGTGTGTGAGAATATTCCAGATGGATTATCACAGGACACCGTTAGGAACCTCTACAACTCCATGCTGAGACGTCTGGCATGCTGGGTTAGCGAACATGGTGGCCCGACACCATACTGAGAGACACTACTTCTGTATGTGTAGCTCAATAAATATTGCCCATATCAGTCTAAATTTATCATCATTTATTGTCCCTGGTAACCTTTATCTTCATTCCCAGCGGCACTGCAATCCCACACTTCCTTCTGGCTGCAGTGTTTTTTTTGACAATGACTGCATGTCCTCCTGTCTGAGTGTATGTGAAAATGTTCACTCTGGGAACATTCGCTCCCAACAAAGAGCTAAATCCGGAAATACAGTCACTATTACAGGAATAACATCAGCACTACAGGACGTCATTTCCAAATCTCAGCGGTATCCGGACTCGTGTATCTCTCAAAGAGAACAAGGTTTCTGTCTGAAAGCCAAAGTCAGAGCCACAGCACAGGCTTGCTCTGCCTTAAATCTAGCATCACCAGTTTCATAACAGCCACATTTAATCTGATTGGTTGTACACACACTCTCAAACCACACGTCCTTGTTAATGCATATGAACGTCTTAGTCATACCGCTGCTGTGAGTGACAACCTAGACCTCAGTTCATTGCTACTTTCCTAAGACATGTTTTGGAAGTGCTGTGACATCTCGTCTGACAAAAGCACAGTCTGACTGGATCAAAGCTCTCTGCATTCAGTCAGTGTCGCGGAGTGCATCGAGTCTCAAGGTCGCATGAGTTACAATGTTGGGTGAGAGAGGGCGCTGAGTGGCCAGGAGACCCTGCGGCCTTCGGCCTGCCACTTATTCTGCATTACAATGAGCCGCTGCACTGCTAAATAGGAATATGCAAGTCCTTAATGAAGTCGTTCTGAAAGCGAAGAGCGAATTCTCTGGTACGGCTCTGACTGACAGCGCTGAATTATTCAAATGCCAATGAAGAAAAAAAAAGTATCAAAATTGCACTTAACAGTGGTCATTAGAACATTTCCAATGGAAAATCATATGAGTGAACGTGGTGCACACGGAAGCAGCTCATTCTCCCAAAGAGTCTTACTCACCTAATGCACCAAATTACCAGCATTGTAAGAAATCTCCATCTTCATAATATTGCAGCTTAGCGTCATTTCGCTGCCATTATATCCTTAAACACTTGAAGGCAGTGAGTTGTTTTAAACATGCTTTAAGTAAATGGCTGCTAAATCATTTATAAAACTGCTCTTTCATTTCACACAGCTCTGTTTTGCCTGACTGTCAACCGCCCCCCAAAACTGTCATCTCCCCACATCTCAGCATCTTTCAGAGGACGATGGAAACAAGCCTTGGGGCTTTATTGTGTTTTCATTCTTGAACATTTCAAATGTATGACTATGTGACTGAAATCTTTGTTCTTCTTCATGAAACTGTCAAATAAACTGCCTATGGAGCTGCATACTCTGAGTTTGGCAACATCAATGACATTAATTCCAGTCAGTTATGAACTGATACTAGAAGGCTTTCCCTTTTCTCCAGTACACCTGAACCTGAAGTCACGAAGACTGTGTAATCATGACTTACACAGTATGTAGGTTTGAATACGCAGTACACAAGGTCATTGTCTCCAGCAAGTTTTTTGATGGTCTGGACAAAGACTACCAGACTATCAAGATATTGGTGGAGATGACCAACGAATCTGTGTGTGGAGGCACCATGGTCAGTGCCAAGATGAACGGTTTGTTGTCACGCCTCAACAAACCGTTCATCTTGGTGCATGATGAAATGATGAAATCCGATTTTTGCAAATCTGTGTCTCAGTCTGGATGAGCTGGCCACTCAGAATTGGATTTCAAAGTATCTTTTGTGTCACTCTCCGCACGCCAAACAGCAACAACGTCAAACCTGGAGTTACAGAAGGAAGTGCTGGGATCCAGGAAGAGTGCCTAAAGGCTGTGAACCTAGACTTGAGAGTGCAGTTGTTTGGAGAGTGAAATGATGGCCCTCTGTCTCTCCTGGATCCACTTATGAAAGCCACGTCACCAGCGTGGCTCCGTAGTTACTCCGTAGTCCTCCTACTTAACCCTTAATAGCTTCTTAGTCACACCAGGTACATCTGTAAAAAGCCTTGATGTCACAATCAACCCTGATCTGGCCTTCGATGAGCATATTACTAATATTACTAGAATAGTTTTTCTACATTTACGTAATATTGCGAAACTAAGAAATGCACTGTCCCTACAGGATGCAGAAAAGCTAGTTCATGCCTTTATTACTTCAAGGCTGGATTTTTGTAATGCCCTGCTTTCTGGTTGTTCCAGCAAAAGCCTTAACAAACTTCAGTTAGTCGAAAATGCTGCAGCCAGAGTCCTTAAAAGAACTAGAAAGTTCAACGATATCAGCCCAGTCTTGTCTAACTTACATTGGTTGCCAGTTAAACTGAGTACAAAATTCTTCTCAAAGCTCTAAACGGCCTCGCTCCTCTGTACCTCACTGAACTTATCTTGTATTATGAGCCATCACATGACCTTAGATCGCAAAGTGCGGGCTCTCTATTAGTGCCTTGAATTAGTAAGTTACATCAGGGGTCAGAGTCTTTTCATACAAGGCCCCCCAGCTTTGGAATAACCTACCAGTCAGTGTTCAGGGCTCAGACACAGCCTCAATCTTTAAGTCCAGGCTTAAAACCCACCTGTTCAGTCGAGCGTTTGGTAATTAGTTTTTCTGCTAGATAAAAGGTGCAGATCCAGGGGTCCACTGACAGAGAGAGTTTTGGTAAGCTGGGAACGTTGGTGCTGTCGTCCTGCTGCTCTTCATGTTCACTCAGGTTTGTTGATGGTGGAGCAGAGGGGTGCTGACTTCTCAGGGAGCCCTCATGTCTTTGTTACCTTCTGGCTCTCCCTTTTAGTTCTGCTGTAATAGCCGGGCCTGCCGGAGTCACTGCTGCACTCTGTTAACACTATATAGTATGTTCAGATCTTCTGTCAGAGCTAACAGTCTGTCTGTTCACTTTGTCTGAGCTGAACTGCTGCCCATCCTGTGTGGTCTGATGCTGTTGCTACATCTGCTCTGACTGGATGCCACTGCCTGCCTTTAACTACCACAGAGCTCCTGGCTGTCCTGCACTGTGGAAGCTTGGCCTGCGTCCTGCTGACCCATCCGATGACCCAACTACTTAATTACAGACTAATCAGACATTTATACCTCTACCTTACAAACACTGAACGCTCCTTTCCTTGCTTGTCTTGTTATCTGGTGTTGACCCGAGGAGGATGGGTTCTCCTTTTGAGTCTTGGTTCCTCTCGTGGTTTCTTCCTTTTGAACTGAGGGATTTTTCCTTGCCTCTGCTGGCCTTGGCTTGCTCACTGGGGGCTCGGACACCAGATTCTTTGTAAAGCTGCTTTGTGACAACATCTGTTGTAAAAGGTGCTATATAAATAAATAAATGTTGACTTGCACACTGCACCACCCCCCCCCCATCCCCCACCCACTGCCATGCATTACCCAATCCTATACATTTACCTCATTGAATAAGCCCCTCCATATATTTATCTATGAATGAATAATAACAACTGTGGGAAGCATTTCCTACTTTCCCAGTTGCACCCTGTGGCTCCCATACCTCCTGCACTCCCAGCTCTGCATATTTCAGCAGGGAACAGAAACGGAGGGGATGAAATCAACTTGACGTTGTGAAACTGCGAAGACTCTGTGCGGCCTGACAGATAAACAGCAGGGGCTGTGTGTTCGCTCAGTGAAATGTGAATAAATTGCACAGGGGGTGGGAGGAAAGAGAGGAGTCGTCGAGCACCAGCGCAGATTCATATTCATAATCGGCCAGCCATCGTTCGGAAAAGAAAGTGATTGCGAAAAGATTTCCCGCCGCCCACCCTCATCAGCCGGTTTCCTGAGCCGTGTATCAAAGCCACCAACGCCGCGCGCGCTCTCCCAGAACCAGGCACTGTGGGGCTGGGAGTAAAAAATAAATACATGAAAAACCTTTTAAAATGATGAATAATAAAGAAACTATGCACAAGAATTTGACCCTTTATGCTTATACAATATAAATAGCAATTAATAAAATGCTGTATGTAGGTGTTAAATAGCTTATTAGGGTGAGATTATTAGAGTAGTGATAATCATATAACACTTTTAATAACCTACTAACTACTCTGCGGGTACATCCCAATTGCCCTCAATACTAACTAGTTATTTAGTATGTGGGATTGAGTACAGTTCACTCACTCACTCATTCTTCTGAACCGCTTTATGCTTCTCAGCCATGGTGGGTGCTGGAGGCCTTAATGGGCAGAAGGCAGGAAACACCCTGGACAGGCAAACAGTCCATCGCTGGGCAGACACACAGACATACAAATTCACGTCTACGGGGCAAGTTAGCATCTCCAGTTCACCTCACTGTATGTCCTACACAGACACTGGGAGAACATACAAACTCCATACAGAAAGGACCCTGGATGCCCAGGAATCAAACCCAAGCCCAAGGATGCACGAGGATGATGGGGCTATAAATACCTGCGGGGTGTGAGTGACGGGATCCATAGATTGAGAAGAGGTGCTACAGTGCAGTGAATGTCTCGTTCCATGTGTGGAAAATGGCTCCAAAGCAGATGTTAATGATTGGTTAAAAGGAGTGACTGCATTTGGGCGTGCCAAAGACCATAGTGTGAAGAAAGAAGCTGAATCCACAGGTATATGGAAGTGTACGGTCATACGGGTTTACCAGCAGACGGTAAAATCCCAGTCTACAGGAAACCTTCCTCAGAATTGTGCCAGGGTGCGCATCCTCCAAATCTGGGCCAACTGCGCAGTTCTTTGACACAAGAGTGTCTGAACATTGATGTGGCCTGCATCCAGGAACTTGCCTTTATTATGCAGGTTGTGGTGCAGCAGTCCAATTAATAATTTAAAAACATCCAGCAGATAGCCAGGTATAATATTTAAACTCACACAAACGGAGTAACTGTGCACTGTGAACAATAAAGCAATAATGCAAATAACATATATTAATGTGTGGTTGGTGTGGCACAACAGATAACACCACTGGCTGCCAGTGAACTACCACCACCATGTGGGATCTGGGTGACTATGCTGTGCTACACCAGTAAGAGTCCTTGGGCAAGACTCCTTACACTACATTGGCCTGCCTGTAATAAGATTAGCCTTGTAAGTCGCTCTGGATAAGAGCGTCAGCTAAATGCCATTGATGTAATGTGATATAATAGAAGTGTTGCAGAAGTGCAATATATGTAATCTTGTCCAACATCAGTGCCTGACCCCACAGAGGCTGTTTTGACTGAATGGGCCCAAATTCCCACAGACACACTTCAGAATCATCGAAAGCCTTCCCATAAGAACAGAGGCTGTTTTAGCCAGAAAGAATAAAGCAACTCTGTATTAATATGCATGGCTTTAGAATGGGATGTTCAACAACCACAAATGGGTATGACAGCCAGGTGTCAAGCCCAGTCAAAGTTTATCCTTATAGTGCCTTTTACAGCAGACGTTGTCACAAAACAGCTAACGTTATACAGCTCTTTTCTACCAACATGGTGCCGGTGCCAAAATCTCAAACCGTTCTGCATTTTTCCAAAAAAACTGGTTTGTGGCAGGCACAATTGGTGCTGTACCAGCTCCATGAACTCGCTGGTCTGGAACCGTGGAACCTGTTACCCAAGTGGCAAAAGGGCGTGGCACTGAAGTCACCGTGAAAGTTGTTGACGACGCCATTTTCCAAAACCAGGAGAATGAGTAAAAATCAAGCAGCAGCAAAATCACTCATAAGTGGTCTGTTGAAGAAAGAACATGCTCCGCCATGCTGTTCATATGCGCTGTCCACTGCTACTTCTTAGCACGTTCGATAGATCCTGGGAACCTGCACCAGCTCTGGCATGCACACTGGCGCTTTATAGTGGAAAATAGGGAACAGGGAATCTGTGACCAAGACCCCAGTGAGCAAGCCAAGGGCAACAGTGGCAAGGGAAAACTCCCTCAGAGCAAGAGGAAGAAACCTCGATAGGAACTAAGACTCAAAGTGGGAACCCATCCTCTTCAGGTCCACACCGGATTGCAAAACCAGTGCAAAAGCAATATAGATAGATAAGAATTCAGTTATACGCAATACTAAATACAGAACAACCAATAACTGTAAAGTCTTATGAGAGTAACAATTAAAAACAGGTCCGAAAGTCTGAATGACGCTCAGTCACTGTTACCAGTGAAACCAGTGACCACTGTAAGGAGTTTACCACAGTGAAAACCTTGAATATCTATCGCTGCTGCTAGAAGCCTACAGTGATGATCTATTAGTATGAACCTGAGAAGCGTTCAGTGCTTTGAGAAGTGTCCACATGTAGATGACAGTATGTCATATCAAGTCACAAAAACATAAGCATTGTGCAGGGCAATTTGGCCTTGTTGATCCAATGCAAAACTAAAGCACCAAAGATCAACTGCATTTGTGTAACGAGGCAAATTTCATTTTTTGCTGAACTATCATTTTTAACCGCGTGTGGTTTGGACTGTGGCGAGCACATCACCGAGATCAGGCTTTATACATCAGGGGGGCGCAGGCTGTCAGAGCGTGAATGGGTTTTGTCATGAATGAATAAGTACCACAAATGTAGCGTTTGGAAGGAGAGCTTCACACCACTAAGCCCTTTCATCTTACCTGATCCCAAGCTTAAGGCCAGAAAATAAACAGAATGTTCCCCACCCCGAACATGGCCTCGCGTGGGATGGGGGCAGGTTGAGGGTTTGTTCCTGCCGTGGAGAATGGCATGGCAGACAGACGACTGGATACAGAAAGCGTGGAGTCTATTGCAGCTGACAGTGCGAACATCTTCACGTTATTACCGTGTATGTGTGGTCTTATATTTAGGTCTTTGTGGGGGTCGAATGTGCTCAGAGTAGGCTACAAGAGCCTTTGGAGTTTATCCACACTCGCCCAGAAAACAGCAGAAAAGTGACATTACACAATTTGTTACCAGATAAAGTCCTAACTGATCCAGGAAAGGTAGTAAAGGTAGCTTATTTATTATCATTAAATTAATAATTATCTGAACTTAAGATGTATGTGGGTTAGATGGATCCAGTCCAGCAATCAGCATATGAACTTGAATGACATCCCATTTTTAATCCATAGGGTTTAATATGATGTCGGCCCACCCTTAGCTGCTATAACAGCTTCAACTCTTCTGGGAAGGCTTTCCATAAGGTTTTGGAATGTGTTTATGGGAATTTTTGACCATTCTTCCAGAAGCGCATTTGTGAGGTCAGACACTGATGTTGGACGAGTAGGCCTGGCTTGCAGTCTCCACTCTAATTCATCCCAAAGGTGTTCTATCAGGTTGAAGGCAGGACTCTGTGCAGGCCAGTCAAGTTCTTCCACACCAAACTCGCTTGTCCATGTCTTTATGGACCTTGCTTTGTGCACTGGTGTGCAGTCATGTTTGAACAGGAAGGGAGCATTCCCAAACTGTTCCCACAAAGTTAGGAGCATGGAATTGTGCAAGATCTCTTGGTCTGCTAAAGCATTAAGAGTCCACACCATAATCCCCCCTCCACCAAACTTTACACTTGGCACAATGCAGTCAGACAAGTACCGTTTTCCTGGCAACCTAGACTCGTCGGATTGCCAGATGGAGAAGCGTGATTCGTCACTCCAGAGAACACGTCTCCACTGCTCTAGAGTCCAGTGGTGGCGCTTTACACCACTGCATTCGACGCTTTGCCTTGTGCTTGGTGATGTAAGGCTTGGATGCAGGTGCTCGGCCAGGGAAACCCATTCCATGAAACTCTCTATGCACTGTTGCTGAACTAATCTGAAGGCCACATGAAGTTTGGAGGTCTGTAGTGATTGACTCACTGAAAAAAATTGGCGACCTCTGCAAACTATGTGCCTCAGCATCCGCTGACCCCGCTCTGTCATTTTACATGGCCTATTCATGATGTTATCAGCGACTGACACGATTGGCGATTGACGCTCACTTCACTTTCATCACATAACATGGACTTTTACTTCCACATCAAACTGGCCAGTAATAAGTAAGAACACTTCCGGGTCAGTATTGTCTCCTACATCCACTAGGGGGCGCTCAGCACAAAACATAAAGCGACCCCAAAAGCATGCAGCGTTCAAACAGTGCTTTTCAGCCTATAGGTGGCAACTTGCGAGGTGGTCATATGTCTATTCTGATGTATCTTTGACTGATGTATCTCCCAGACTGGGGAGCTCCTGCAGTCATTTAAAGCTACAGCGAGTGGCGGCACTGAAAGAGTGAGCACACTATCTGTAATCAAAGCAAACTTCATCTGTAACTGGCTGCTGCTGTGTAGCAGCTCAGCCACGCAGCTTCACTGCTTTGTAAATATTAGGTGATTATTAGCTTACTGGACTACCAAGCATCCACATGGATCAGCGAAGCGTTGGTGTGTCAGAAGATACTGTCATCTGGATCAGATCTTTGCATATTAACTGTATTCAGTTTGTAAAGCAAACACAGAATGCCTGAGCTGCTGGGAACCTGTTTGATGTTTGCAAATATCCCCATTGCATGTAAAACCGTGTACAACTCCTAGTTTAGTGTGCTTATGGTCAGCAAGGGCACATCCTTCCCTCTGTTTGGTAGTCATCATCTGTGATGATGTTAGTGGCTAATTGGCCTGGATAATAAGCTCTCCAGACAAAAAGTGAGTCACCTGTGACTGAAACGTACTTAATGTTATACCTCCACCAGCACCAATAACAGCTGTGATTGGATTTGGCATGTACTGGACAAGTTTCTGGATGTAGGCCACATCAATGTTCAGACACTCTTGCATCAATCAATTGCACAGTTGGTCCAGATTTGGTGGATCAAATCGGTGAGGCCAATCATTCTCTGAGTAAAGAGTTTTTGAGCCATTTTGTGCCATTTGTGATTTTCACACAGAGGAATTTGTGTTCCGCATTTAACCCATCCATGAAGTGAAACACCCACATACACACACTAGTGAATACACACACTAGGGGGCCGTGAGCACACTTGCCCGGAGCGGTGGGCAGCCCTATCCACGGCGCCCGGGGAGCAGTTGGGGGTTAGGTGCCTTGCGCAAGGGCACCTCAGTCGTTACTGTCAGTTCAGGGAATCAAACCGGCAACCCTCCGGTCACAAGGCTGGTTCCCTAACCTCCAGCCCACGACTGCCTTCCCTGGCAGAATTCTGAGGAGAATTCCCTGTAGACTGAGATTTTACCATCTGCTGGTAGACCTGTATGACCGTATGCTTCCATACACCTGCAGATTCAGCTACTTCCTTCACACTATGGTCTTTGGCACACCCAAATGCAGTCACTCCTTTTAGCCTATCATTAACATCTGCTTTGGAGCCATTTTCCACACAGGGAACGAGACATTCACTGCACTGTAGCACCTCTTCTCCATCTATGGATCCCGTCACTCACACCCCACAGGTATTTATAGCCCCATCATCCTTGTGCAGCGCCATCTGCAGTAGCCCGAAGATACTACCACCTTAAACACGCTAGGTGACTCATTTGTTGCCTGATCAGTAATCCATCATTCATTTTGAAGTGGTCAGTCCATGCGGTTTCTCCCTAATTTAAAAAAAGCAGCTTTTTTCATTCATTTGTTCATTCATCAATTAGCTGCTTATCCTTCTGGGTTTTGGGGGGAGCCTATACCATCACTCATTGGGCAGAAGGCAGGAAGCACCCTGGACCCACCACAACTTTTATTAGAGGCCAAACATGACCTTTGGTTAGTGAGGTCCACATTAGTGTTAGCTTAGGTGTAGCATTTAGCTACAGTCATCCAGAAGGTCACGGCAACACCCCACAAACACAGGATTACAAGCTAGTGGTGTGAACAGAAAGCAAGTATGAGGGCATGAAAGACAGACAGTTAAAAGGGTGAAAAAACAGAATGCATGCACGTTTGGGAAAAGACAGAGCGAGAAAACGAGAGAGGGAGCATGCGTGTGCGGTGACAGCCGTACCCTGTGGGCAGGCAGTGCTTGCAGCAGCCGTGATTATAAGAGTATCACCCACAGGGCCTTTAAACCCAGAGAATAGTTTCTATCCTGAGGCGATGCTTTCATGCAGCCTCGTGTGGTTCAGCCATGCTGTTCCCACCAGCTTTACATATGTAGACAGAGCCTGTGATCAAATAACTCCGACGCGCCTCACTGTGTAAAACGCTTTATTGGCGCCAACGAAATGAAAACACCTTAAACTTGCACAAATTTCTCGGCACCGCTTGGCAACTGAAGCACTTGTTAAATCACCCTCCACACACAAACACACATAGATAGAAGCGTGCTAAAGATGCTAATAACGATTTCAGCAGGCATTCTGTAAACACCTTAAATTTGTTTCCTTTTTTGGCCCCGCTTTGCTACGGCTGGGTGAGACACATTATACGCTGACAGGTTGTACTGCAGCACCTCCAAAGCCAGGAAGCAAATAAAAGAGAGGATCTTCCAGGTGGTACAACATGGGGGACATATTAATGGCTGCATGCTGCCATCAGAGAGGTAACCTCTCACTTTTAAACCAGTCTTGCAATGAGACACGGAACAGCACTGCTTTCTTAGACGCCAACCTGTAAAGACAACGTTAACCTGGTTGATGGTGTCTGCTGTTCTTGGGGGATCCCAGCTTAGCTATGCTACACTGATTCCTAGCATTGGATACTGTGCACAGGTAGGACTTTAGCAAGCTAGCGGAGAGAACAAGAGAGTCACGGTCTTCAATCTGCCAAGGCATCTACACCCAGCATTGTTAAAATATGGTTATACCCCCACGATAACCAATAACAGCTGTGATTGGATTTGGCATGGACTGGACAAGTTTATGGATGTAGGCCACATCAATGTTCAGACACTCTGGCATCAAAGAATTGCGTAGTTGGTCCAGAGTTGGTGGATGCCCTCCCTGGCACAATTCCGAGGAGAGTTTCCTGTAGACTGGGATTTTAGACACTGCTGGTAGACTTGCATGACCGTACGCTTGATTCCATACACCTGCAAATCCAGCTACTTCCTTCACACTATGGTCTTTGGCACACCCAAATGCAGTCACTCCTTTTAGTCAAACATTAACATCTGCTATGGACCCATCTGCTTAGTGAGCTAAAGCTAACCAGCATAACAAAAATCTAGAAAGCTAGACCGCCATCGTTTATCTATCACCAACACTGTTCCTTCATCTGTTCATTCCTTTGTCTATCACCAATGACGTTCCTTCATCTGTCCATTCCTGTATCCACACACCAACATTGTTCCTTCATCCGTTCATTACTTTACCCATATACCAACATTGTTTGTTTGTCCATTCCTTCATTCAATACTTTGTCTGTTTGTCCATCAGCACATCTGTTTATCCATGACTTTTTTGTCCAGTTAGCATCACACAAAAGCTGAATAATGAAGTTAGTTCTGTATGAGTGTCAATCAAGCTACTCATTAGCCACGCCCACACAGTTCTCAGATAGGTCTGATCAGCAGTTTTTAAGCCATATTCACTGAATTTCATATATATCATATATTTTTCATTTCAAGGGCTTTAACCTGCCGAACTAACTTGCTGGAGTGAGCTAACAGCTCTAGAATGTGAAAAGACAGCAAAGACTGGTGAGCGGTTTAAAGGTAAGAGATAAAGATGAGATGGCTTTTTATTAGGCGATATACAGGTGGTATACGGGTGATATGCTGGTGATATACAGGTGACATGCAGGTGACATACAGGTGATATGCAGGTAATATACCAGTGGGACACAGGTGATATGTAGGTGATATACGAATGGTATACAGGTGATATACAGGTGATATGCAGGTGATATACAGTCAAGTCAGGTCAAGTCAACATTTATTTATGTTTTACAACAGATTGTCACAAAGCAGCTTTACAAAGAATTTGGTGTCCGAGCCCCCAGTGAGACAGCCAAGGGTGACAGAGGCAAGGAAAAACTCCCTCAGTTCAAAAGGAAGGAACCTCGAGAGGAACCAAGACTCAAAAGGAGAACCCATCCTCCTCGGGTCAGCACCAGGCAACAAGACAAGCAAAGGAATGAAGTGTTCAGTGTTTTGTAAGGTAGAGGAATACACAGGTACACAGGTGAGATACAGGTGGTGTACAGGTGATATGCAGGTGTCAGAAACAAAGAACTCGGACCGACGTGCGCTGAGCTAAACAGCGAGCTGGTTTTATTTAACAATCGAACAGTCAGTACAAACAGCAAAACACTGGGCAACATACAGGGAATAGACAAGAGCAGAGTCAGAGTCAGGCAGGGGTCAGAACCGGAAGGGACAAGCAGCGGAGTAAACAAGGCCAGAGGGGGCGAGCTAGAGGCGGAAACAAGAGTCAGGCAAAAGGGTCGAAACCAGAATGAACACAGCGAACAAGAGCCAAAGGGGAAGATCGAAAAGAGAAAGTCAAAAGGCAAAACGGTTCGATAACAGGGAAAAGATAAACGGAAAGAACGCTCAGAATTGCTTAAACAGAGTTTAGGGCAAAACCTCGCAATAAGATGGCGGTATGGAGGGGGTTATAAAGGAAGGGAAAATCACGGACAGCTGGGAACCCTAAAACTCTGGTGACGTTGAACGTATATGATTGGACGGTTGGGGACATGTGTGTGTGACGTCATCGAGCGAAGCCCCCTGGGAGGTTGAGTCCGGGAGAGCGAGGGAGCCGGGAGAGCTCGGAGGCGTGACAGCAGGTGATATAGAGGTGGTACACAGGTGATATACAGATGGTATACAGGTGATATGCAGGTGATATACAGCTAATATGCAGGTGATATACAGGTGGTACACAGGTGATAGACAGATGGTATACAGGTGATATGCAGATGATATACAGCTAATATGCAGGTGATTTACAGGTGGTACACAAATTATATGCAGGTGATATACAAGTGATATGCAGGTGATATGCAGGTGATATACATATGGTACACAGGTGATTTACAGGTGATATACAGGTGATGAGGGGCAGCAGGAAATACTGAGTCAATAAATTGAGTCACACTGAATATATAGATAGAGAAGGGTCCGTATAGTGTGTTACAATAGTGATTGTCTGATGCTCTGCTTGGGGAGGTCCCGGTTGTAGAGACTATATTTTCATAAATTTACTCATAAATTTTCTCCGAGATTTCTTTCTTCACTGTTTTTTCCAATGATGGAAGCAAATGTTAATGTGTGTAAACTAAGAAACTAAGACAATCCGCTCCCACTTCGTTTTTGTGCTTGACATAAAATGTGTATAAGACTCTATGGAAGGTATAGGCTGGTTGGTGGTCATTATAGCGAAATATCCAGCCCATTATACTTCCTACCCAGCCCCCCGACCTGCAACCCCACCAAAATAAAAGTTTGGCTACTCCACTGACACACTAAACCACATGTCAGCAAGAGGTGTTTTCCTCTTCTGCTAATCACTACAGCAGTGTCCTCCTGGCAGGACGGCTGGTAGAGACAGTGTGGATGCAGCAGCCGTGCTGGGAGGAAGAGGACGAGGGAGAGAAAGAGAGGAAAAGAGGAAGGACAGATTCCTCACCACACTGTGTGTGTGTTTTTCCTCACTCTCCCAACGCCTCCTGCTGCTCGCCCATCTGTCGCAGCATTCCTTGACGAGGCAGCTGGTGTCTAAAACCCACCCGCTTCAAAACGGCAACAGTGGTTTCGGCCCTGGCAGCAAAGGAAGAGGCTCCCCCACCAATCTCTGGCCTTTCACCATAACCTTCGACCCCCACACCCGTTTGAGTCCACGCTCTGCTGCCCTGAGTCATGATAATGGGACGTTCTGGAACAGGATGATTCAGAAATGTGGAACGTGGCTAATGTTCTGAATCCCAGTGAAATCCTGCCTCTGCGGCGCTGAGCTGTATGAACATGAACCAGAGGCTGTGTGTCCACTCAGTGTGTGCTTGAAGAGATGAAATCAGAGGAGATTAGCATAATAGGCCATTGCCCGCAAGAGTAGCTTCCAAGGACAGGTCAGCTCTGGGCTCCATGTGCGCATATGGGTTTAATATGCACCAACACCGCATGAAAAACTCACGATCATTGACTATTTTACCAGAAACAAGTGGTACATACAAAAGTGTGCAGAAGTTTGGGCGCCCCTGATCTAATAACAGGTTTTGTTGATTTACTAGGTGAAAGTAAGTGAACATATGCGTTACAGAGAACACACTTCTCCACATTATACACTAGAACTTTAGAACCATTTTTGCCAATTGTGTTGCACACAGAGGAATTTGTCTACCGCATTTAACTCTTCCATGAAGAGTAACAGCCACACACTAGTAAACACACACACTAGGGGGCAATGAGCACACTTGCCCATAGCAGTGGGCAGCCCTATCCACAAGTAGTTGGTGGTTAGGTGCCTTGCTCAAGTTCAGGGAATCAAACCATCAACCCATCAACCCGGCCACAACGCTGGTTCCCTAACCTGCAGCCCACATGCTACTTACTTACTACTTATTTATGTAAGCTAACCAGACAAAAAATTAGTCACCTTGTGTGTTTAAGGTGGTAGCATCTTCAGACTCCTGCAGATGGCGCTGCACGAGGATGATGGGGCTATAAATGCCTGCCCAGTGTGAGTGACGGGATTCACAGAATCAGAAGAGCTGCTACACTGCAGTGAAAGTCTTGTTCCATGTGTGGAAAATGGCTCCAAAGCAGATGTTAATGATTGGCTAAAAGGAGTGACTGCATTTGGGCGTGTCAAAGACCATAGTGTGAAGGAAGTAGCTGAATCCTCAGGTGTATGTAAGCGTACGGTCATACGGGTCTACCAGCAGTGGCTAAAATCCCAGTCTACAGGAAATTCTCCTCGGAATTGTGCCAGGGAGGGCATCCACCAAATCTGGCCCAACTGCACAATTCTTTGATGTAAGAGTGTCTGAACATTGATGTGGCCTACATTCAGAAACTTGTCCAGTCCATGACAAATCAAAATTGCAGTTGTTATTGGTGCTTATGGAGGTATTACACACTATTAGGTAAGTTTCAGGCACAGGTGACACATTTTTGATCAGCTGAGCTTATTAATGACCTAAGTGTAAACGCATAAAAAGTAGATTCCTTTAGACCTTCTCACTAATATACTTGAGTAGAAGTAAAAGTATTAGTTTTAGAAAATACTCAGCAGAGTACAAATGCATCAATATTGCACTGAAGTACGAAGTCGAGTCACATTATTATGACCACCTCCTACTTTTGACGGTGGCAGCACGTAGCCCACTAATCCATGTGGAAGGCACTTTCAATGGGTATGGGTGGGTATGAATCCATCCTTGCAGATCACATACACTCTCACATGCTGATTGTCTTCCCTGGGGTGGATGTGATCTTTAAGACAATGCGACACTGGTTGGAAAAGACTTGACCAAGACTTCCAAGAACTACCCCTGATGGCCCCCTAATTCCACAGAATGGAACCTAATTGAGCATCTAGGGGACCACCTCGATTGTCATGTTCGATCTATGGATCCTTCTCCACGCACCCTCCAGCAGCTGTGGGATGTGCTGCAGTCAGCATGGCTCCAGATACCTGTGCCAACCTACCATGACCTTACTGAGTCACTCCCAGCCCTAGTCTAGCTGCTGTCCGTGCGGCAAACGGCTGTTGCTCTGGATATTAGCTGGTCTTAATAATGTGACTCAGCTGTGTACATGTAAGCAAATGTAACTAGTTACTACCCCACTCTGATCAACACAATGTGCGTTAGTCATGCTCACACCTCATGTGAGTTGTGAAATAGCAACACGTACCAAAGCAGTGTAGGCCTCACATCCCTTCTGGTGTTAAATCGATTTAATAAGGTGGACAGTTAATGTACACTACCATACCAACATACCAACAGCACGTATACAACCATGCCCTACCAAGCCAATGACACAGCGATGCATAAAATGGTCCACCTCCCACATAATATCTGCTCACAGTATCTGCCCTTCTGGTTCAATGGTGGTCCCTGTACAGTGTTGAACAGACGTATATGGACTACAGCCAGTATCTTTAAACATACAGTGCTAGTATATGGTAGGTGTTTCCAATAAAATGGCCTGTGTTTCTATTATTCTGTCCACTCCTGTATAAAACCTGGGTTGGTGTATGAGACAGAGTTGTGGACAATGTGGAACAGGACTATGTGTTTAGACAGGAAAGGCCAGTAAAGGCCGCTTTACTACCTGAGAATCATAGGCCCGGGATCCAGCATGAGAAGCTGCAGACCTCATGGACCTGAAACCTGACTGAGAGTCCGCAGCTCCTTTCCAACACTTCCTTATCACTCTCGCAGAGGAAAGGACAGGTTGGGAACATACATGTTGGGAACATATGGACATATGGCGAAGACTTGAAGACTCATTCAAACGTGTGAAAGCAAACAAAAAAAGCTGAGGAATTTTCGCAACACTGGAAAACATGCGGAAAAAATAAGAGGCCATACAATTAGCAACCTGGACTGGGATACAGACGATAAATATCCTTGTAATGTTGGAGGTGTTTGTTGGATAAAGAACTATTCTCAGTGAAATAAACTATATACATGTATAATACAGTATGATTCTAATATGATGGTATGAATGAAAAGGGTTCTATAGCCTTGTAGGTTTAAATTAATTAGCATTAAACTATACAGAGTGAGGATAATGTTAGAATGATAGATGATGATAGAAGATTCTGGGCATAAAGTAATAAGAAAATGATAATATATAGTTTAAAGACAGTAATCAAATCTCAGGGCAGAAAACTCGCTAAGAACGGGCCATAAATAGATAATTAGTGATTGTACAACACGGTCGTTATCTGATGGTATATTTTATCTTCTTCTTGTTATTATTCTTATTATTGTGGCAGAATGTGTGCACTAACTTGTCACACAGTTTTCCAGATATCAACGCTATTCCAGCTGTTTGGGCTGATCGGGAATGGCATGATTGTACACAGCTTTTGGGTCAGATGTTTGGTTTTTTTGCAATCATCATTAAATGACTCATATTAAGCAACACCTTAGCAACCACCAGGGATACCACAGCAATCACCTAGCAGTAAATTGGGATACCATGGCAATCACTTCTCCACAACCTAGCAACCACCTGGGATACCACAGCAATCACCTAACAGTAAACTGGGATACCATAGCAATCACTTTGCAACAACTTAGCAACCACCTGGGATACCACTGCAATCTCCTAGCAACACCCCAGCAACCACCTGGGTTATCATAGCAATCACCGCAGCTCTGAAAGGCCTTGTTAATGAGCTGATAAGTTGAATCAGGTGTGTTGGGAGCAAGGAAAGCACTAAAATGTGCAGGGCAAGGTGCCTCCAGCCTAATCTATGCTATAAACTATACTATATCGGGTCTTTGGTTAAAAAAAACTCCCATTCAACCTGATAAAAAGCTATAGCACAACTCAGCGCATTATTAATTTCCAAGTATAATTGTTTGTGTATGCATATAAAATGTCACCCTTTCAAAATGCACTCTGGGTGCACTTTTTTATTCATATAATCCAGCAAATTTGTTATTCTTTCCTGACCCTGTAATTATATATACTGGACAATATTATGTCCAGAATATACATTTGTACTTACATAAATCAGGTTGAATAAGATTTCTGCTAATGTTCTTTACAGCTTGTTGCTTCTGTATAATGCATTTGTTGGGGGAGAACATGGATGAGTCAATTAAACTGAAACCAAGAAATCTGACATTTGGCTATGAATATCATTTCTATGCTGCTCAGCATACAAGCAGCTGTATGTAGTTAAGAAATGGGGTGCAAACGTTTGTGCACCAGCTTCTTGTATGTTGAAACAAATCTATTAGTAACACCCTATTAACCATGTCAGAACCCAGAGCAACCTCACAGCAACACCCTAGCAACCACCAGGGATACCACGGCAATCACCTAGCAACCACCTGGGATACCATATCAATCATGAGTCAATTAAACTGAAACCAAGAAATCGGACATTTGCCTGTGAGTATCGTATCTATGCTGCTCAGCATACAAGCAGCTGTATGTAGTTAAGAACACCAGGCATTGCTTTCTGTTCAGCAGATATAACAGATGGAGCACACAAACCCTCACGCAAGCTGACGGCAAAGCTGGAATTTAAACGGGCCACTTAGGACGACCCCCCCAAGCCTCATAAACACATAACAGGGCTTTTTTTTGCCTCCGTCTTAACCTTATGTCCAATTATTGTTTCATAAACCTCCTATGTACCTAATTAACTTTTTATGAACACCATACTTCTTGTACCTACCAGCCCCCCTTCCCGCAACCCGCTCCATCCCCTACTCTGTTGCCAGAGGCAGAAGTTGAACAAGCTGCATGGGGGAATCTATAAAAGCTCTTCAGGCTTATGTGATTACTGTTAGTGCAAATGCAAGTGCCATTGGATTTATGGCGTAATTTCCCCTGGAAGTGCACGTTCTAGCCAAGGCATAAATCTCTCTGGTGACCGGCCTGTGGAAAGTTCCTGAGGAGCCGGAGCCTCGTTAGGTTGACTCTAAAAACAATACAAAAGTACAGAAGTATATAATGATGTGGTGACGAAGAACCCACCCACACAAATGCCTAAGCTGTCTAACTTTAGCTAAATGCTAATGTGCTAAAGCTACACCTTCATATATGTTTATATATACACTCATCATCAATAAAACAGTTGCACAAATAGTTGCACCCAGAAGGAATCAACCGACAGGAATGAAAGTTGGTGGGTAGGTCTGACATCGTGAGACATGCAAATGATTTAAGTCTTATGCTCTGCTATACATGTGACGTAAGCAAGGACGGGCCTTATCGCTGTACCTGACTGACCCAACAGTCGCAATTGCGGACATTCAGTGAGCAGTGATGCCCTCCATGAGTCATCCTGTTAGTGCCAGCACCATTGGCAGATGGCTGCACCACGCAGGACTACATGCATACAGTCCAGCGTCACCAAAGACTGCATTGGTGTCGTGCCACACTGTCATGACCCAGAATGGCAGCGGGTCATCTTCAGTGACGAGTCCCGCTTTTGCCTTGGTCGAGACAACCAATGATTTCTGTGTGGAGGCACTGTGGTCAGCACCAAGATGAATGCTTTGTTGTCACGGTCACGTGTCCAGAAGGCCTGGTGTCACTCCACCTCCACCCCTACCACAAAATCTGCAGGAGCTGTGTGAGAATATTCAAGCTGCATGGGATGGATTACTACAGGACACCATTAGGAAGCTCTACAACTCCATTTTGAGACGTCTGGAATGTTGCAATGTTGCATGTTGCATACTGAGAGACACTACTTCTGTATGTGTAGCTCAGTAAATATGGCCCATATCAGTATAAATTGCTGCTGGAGTGTCTGAACACCTCAGTGTCACTGTTGGACTGAGAATCATCCAGCAACCAAAATGAGCTATCGTCTCTGACTGTACGTCTACAAGGTGGACCAGCAAGGTAGGAGTGTCTAATAGAGTGGACAGTGAGTGGACACAGTGTTTAAATGCTCCATCAACACTGCTGTGTCTGATCCACTCACACCAGCACAACACACACTAACACACAACCACCACGTCAGTGTCACTGCAGTCCTGAGAATGATCCACCACCAACATAATACCTGCTCTGTGGTGGTCCTGTGGGGGTCCTGACCATTAAAGAACAGGGTAATAAAGTATACAGAGAAACAGATGGACTACAGTCTGTAACTATAGAACTACAGAGTGCTCCTATATGGTCAGTGGAGCTGATAAAATGGACAATTAGTGTAGGTGTACTTCATAAAGTGCTTGGTAAGTGTATATACCATGTATATATACACACAGACACTTTCACACGTGTGCACATAAACCCTCTCTGTATTCATTTAGCCGCTGCTACAGTAACTGTCTTCACGTTGCTCTGTTAGACTTTTATCTCCGCAGAGTTTACCAGCAGTAATTAGTTCATTTATCATATTAATGGAACAGCTCCAAACAAAATACGGCCTCCCCTCCCCACTGCACCCATAATGCACCTCTCTGAACAGAAGGGGGCGGCACTCTCCGGCTCAATGCCGAGCACGCGGGATACCGAGTCCTTCAAATTACACAGGCTCTCGGCCCTGCAGCAGCTATAAACATACCCAGATCAATACGATCTGCAAAACAAGCAATGGAAAAAACAAAACACCTCACACATTTAAAACATCATTTGTTGGAGCACGCCGAAAACAAATGCATTGGCACTTACTGCTTGAAACGTTCCGCTTATGATTAACTTATAATTTCAATAACTCATGGCAGAAATAAACCCTCATAAGTAAAAAGCAATTTCAATTTGTTCTGGTAATTGTCTGTCGGATCTGAAACTCAGTGGTGCGTTCAAATTAGAAAGACTAGGATCCAGTCGAAATGTTAAAGAGATCTCCGTTCAATCTCAATTTAATATGAGCAATTGTGGGGAGGCCCAGGCAGACAAATGTTTGTGCGTATCCATCTGAGAACTGCAGCTTTTATTAGTATAAATAATAGAGGCCAAAGATTTGCAGAGGTTAGTGGGGAGTCACGACGATTTCTCAAAATCTCTGCTTAATTAAATTGTTGTTGAGATGCAAACAAAGTCATTCGGAGCGGCTTGACATGAAATGCTCTGAGAAACGTACTGGGTCCAAATCGTTCACAGTGGTGTTGATAGGAACCAGATGTCTAAAGTCAAATCAAGTCAAGGTTCATTTATATGAGCCTTTTATGACCGATATTGTCCCAAAGCAACTACTGTGAGTCCAGGTCCAAGCCCCCAGTAAGCAAGCCAAGGGCGACGGTGCCAAAGGAAGAACTCCCTTAGCATCAAGAGGAAGAACCGTCGAGAGGAGCCAAGACTCAAAAGTGGAGCCCATCCTACTCTGGTCCACACCGGATAGCAAGGCAAGCACAAAAGTAATAGAAAAAAGATTTTAATGGCTCTAAAAAAGTTGAATGTTTCTAAAAGCTACATAATGTGACACAGTATGACATGGTTTTATATAACACCTATTTATGGTGGAGAGTTACCTGCAGGATAGTCCTCCAAGGAACACTAATTTTTTCAGATTTACTACTAATATACCATCATCAACATTACACATGAAAACTCAGAAAGCATGCCTCCACCACTGGTCACCACTGACCTGAGCTGGACGATGGGTATTTTCCAGGTGTCTGATGAGGTCCTCTCACTGTGTGCAGGCACAAATGGTTGCAGTAGAGATACTGACAAGTCAGTATCTGTTGATGAGCCGTCCATTGTTGCACTTGACACACAGCTCATGCCCACCACTAAAACTCCTAGCTGGCAATCAGCTCCCTGCTGGCCAAGGAACATGGCGCTGCCTGGCACTATATCCTCTCTCTGGAAAACCAGCTCACCAAGTGCTCTGCTGCAGCACTTTCATGCTGAAGCCTTCAACAGGTTCACTTTAGCATTTGCTGGTGTCCTTCGCACTGGCACTGGTGTTGCACCTTGCCATGCCGCCTCCAGCCTTGAGCCTCCTTGCATCAGCCCCAGAGCCAGGTCTTCTACTACACTGCTGTCGTGTCTTGCCATGCTGTTTTCCCTGTGGAGTCTCGCAATGTTGTCCCCATCATTATGGCCTTTTAAAGGGTTCTTCCTCTTTCAAGTTCTTTGTAGGGCAGTTCCACCTCAGAACACTGGGGTGTGCTATCCCACTTCTGACACCAGTGTAACAGCGCTCAGCTGGCTGGTTTATAAGCTAAATTTGATGAGCAAATTCACATCAAGCTCAGTTCATTGGACTGGTTAAGATTCCATGTGATTGCTAGGTTTTTCCTTTGGTGTTCCAGGTTTATGGAAGGGTATTGTCAGAAGTGTACTATGGCCTTTTTAAATGCTTACTATGACAGATCAGATGGCCTACAAAGGTTTTGAATTCACCATTTTTCCCAAATCTCAGTTCGCTATGCACGTTCTCAGACCCGAACCCGCCATATTTCCCATGCTGTCAGTAAATCCAGTCAGTAGGTTTGCACCTGATGTACAGAGTTTCTCCCAGGTCACTTCAGATCTTACAGCGGTGTTGCACTTACAGCGAAGCCGTGTGTGCTCCTGTTCCCAGGCTTTCCCGCTTGTCACCTGCGCAACACACAGCGAACAGTAATTGCTTGTCAGAGCTGTCAGCCCGGCGTTGGGTGCATCTGCGCTCGCAGACACCAAACAGATATTTACACATGAAATGAAATTACCCCCCTTTCAGTGCACTGCTCTGGAGATGCTTCACTTACTGAGCTGTCAAACTCACTGAGTCTGTTTGCACCAAATTGTTTATCTAATCTGAAGAACAGAGTCACCCGCGCTGCCGACATGCCACCACCAAAGCTGCAGAACACAGACCCGAAGTGCAGCCGTTTTAGCTCCATTCAGATTCCTTTTACCTCTCTCTCTCACAGACACACAAACACAGGCTTGGAAATACATACACGCACACAAATCTACTTTGGGTCTAAACATCTTGACATATTGTAGCTAATCATACTGCATTTCAGCAATTCCCAGATGCTCTTCTCCTCTCTAGGACTCATTCACAGATTTAAGAATGTCAGTGGATTCATTAACGCTCCTCTTGAGGCAGCCCAGTATTAACTGTAGTTATTATCCAACACCTGGTTTGAGTAATGAAGACTTCATTATGCTAAGTCAAACGAAGAGTCTGTTATGAGTCTTATTATGACTACTACATTATTATTTCAGGCTTTGAAGGGCGGCTCCTAGCAGCACATGCACACCATATTTTTACATCTTGCTGTCTTTTTAGTTTTAATGAAAAACTACTTCTTACGTAGCGCAGCTTTAATTTGTCCACCTTTTACTTTTGCCCACTTTAATGCCCTCATCCTTCTTAATTCTCAAACCCAGCCAGTCTCTGCTGTGCCAACAAAAGCTCTTCCCACAAGACTCACTGGCCTAAAGGCTAAATTGGAAATAGCCTGCTGCCTACAACTTGGGTACTGATTTTGCACAAAGGTCGTATGTATTATGCAGTATGTGACCCACCTGTATATAAGATGTACTGCTCTGGGAAAGTGTATCAGTATGTGGCCATAGCTGTCTCCACTATATACTGCATCCCAAAATGCAATGCAGCTGTTTCAGGATGGCACAGTCATTGACATAACCCCTTAGATATGTTTTAATAGCCCTGGATCCAGACTTTCTACGCATTCATAACAGCAAAATGCTGCTGTGCTCAGTGTAACACTAAAGCGACACAAGCTTTCTTCAGCTGGTCTTGAAGTGGGTATGATTACTTTGCCTAAAATTTACTTCTAACTGCATTTATTACATTGTTAAAATACAACCAAAGTTGGTCTCAACCGAAAAGGCCACTAGATCATATTAGCCACTAAGAATGTATTCATTAATGAGCTACTTATCCTTCTGGGTCCTACTCGGTAGGGGTGGTTCGCTGGAGGAGGGCAGGAAACACCCTGGACAGGGTACCAATCCATTGCAGGGCAAACACACACATTCTCACCTAGCGCAATGTAGCATCTCCAATTTGCCTGGCTGCATGTCTTTGGACTGTGAGAGGAAACTGGAGCACCCAGAGGAAATTCTCACAGACACATGCAAGAAAGGACCCAGTTGGGACTCAAATTCTGGTCCGTCTTGCTGTGTGAGGCGTTACCTACTGCACCACCATGCTGCCCACTATGATGGTGTAATGTAAATGAATGACAAACACACAGGTTATCACACAGACCAGTTGTCATGGTCTGCCCAGTGTTCCTCCGTGTGCATGGAGACACATATCCAAACTCATCTGAATTGCATCACCTGAAATTCCCTTCCCTTATGTACATCTGAAGAGATGTTTCCGAAGAGATAAAATAATACACTTTTGTGAAAGAAAAATCAAAGGATAATAAGTAAAAAACTGGGGGTAAAAAATAATTAAAACTACAGAGAAAAGAAAACTCCTAACAACCACCTGGAATACCAGGCAGGCCCACCAAAATGATCCCCATGAGATAAACAACAATTAAAGCTTTCATCTTTAAAAAAGAGCAGAACATCAAGCTCCACTCTTGCTTCAGACGTGAAAACGTCCACAGTGATAAGACACCTCAATGCTATTGGAGGTCCGAAAGGATGTGTACAAAACAACTGAAAGCAAGTGCAATTGGCAGCGTGAATGGAAGCTGTAATAATGGCAAATGGTGGACATACATTACATACATAACAAAATACTGAAAAGTATTTAGTACAGTTTGCCTGAAGAACCTGTGATATCTATATTATCGAGTAGAGTAGAGTGCTATGGAGAGCTATTAATATACAGGGAGGTCAGTCTACTGTTCTACAGCAGTGTAAAATATTCTACCACCACCTCAGGCATATTGACGTTTTAAAACTCAACCATTATACAGCAATTTGAAGGTGTCTGCTTTATTTAAGACACTTTCAGCAGACCGGTCTGTCTCATTATGACTGTTAGACAGCCAGATACTTTCTAAGGACAGAAATAAAAGAAGTACATTCAACATTATGGCCAGTTTCAGAACAAACCCACTGCAACACACACACACACACACACACAGCCTGACACACACTAATGGTCATTATTCCTTTGTGCCGGGCCTGGAGCGTTGCAGTGGGTTTGGCTGGAGTATATTAATTAGCTGGTGCTTGGAGCTGAGAGATGAGAGATTGGAGTGTAAATGTGTCCTCTGCAGCATCAGCACCATTCATTATCATCCAACCCTGTTCAGTCCCAGCCAAAGCCCCACAGCCTGGCCTGCATCACCCACTCAGACTGAATCACAATTTTGCCAGCTGTACTGCCGATTCGAGGAACTTTGGTCTTGTTGAGTAACACGTTTAACATGCAATACATACTATGTTGCCAAAAGTATCTATATGCGCCTTCTGCATTCAGCTACTTGTTAAGGTGCACCAATCGCCAAAACAATTATTACACAGTCATATAATCTACATAGTAAAAGCACTGGCAGTTGAAGGATGGTTTCTAGCAGCATGAAATAAGCCTAACACCATCATGCATGGTGACAAGCCCCGGCTAGAAATGGTGTAAAGGATCATTAGAATTTAGAACAGTGCAATAATGTTCTCTGAAATGATGAACACCGATGAGATGAGTTAGCATGATTAAGTGCAACTGAACACCACTGGGATAAGCCAAAATAACACCTTTGGAATGAGTTGATGCTCCACTGTTATGAAGCTCCCTTGAACATGTTTGGGATAAGTTGGAATGATGAAGCGTTGCTGATGTCCATAGAACGTACGTGGGATGAATTGATGCTCTACAGTGACAAAGCTCCGCTTATCACCTTTGGTATGAGCTGGAGTGATGAAGCTCCATTTAAACACCTTTGGGATGAGTTGGACTGATGAGGCTTCATTTGAACACCTTTGGGATGAGTTGGACTGACAAAGCTTTATTTGAACACCTTTGGGACGAGCTGGAGCGATGAAGCTTCATTTGAACACCTTTGGGATGAGTTGGACTGATGAGGCTTCATTTGAACACCTTTGGGATGAGTTGGACTGATGAGGCTTCATTTGAACACCTTTGGGATGAGTTGGACTGACAAGCTCCACTAAATACCTTTGGGATGAGCTGGAGTGATGAGCCTCTAGTGAACACTTTTGGGATGAGTTAGATTGATAAATCACCACTGAACATGACTGGGATAAACTGAAGCAATGATGCAATACCTTTGTGTTGAGGCGATGCTTCACTGTGATAATGCTCCACTTAACATAATTGGGATGAGTTGGACAGATGAAGGACAACTGAACACCTCTGGTATAAGTTGGAGAAATGAAGTTCCACTGAATATGTCTGGGATGAGTTGGACTGATAAAGCACTGTGGAAGCTTGGCCAGCGTCCTGCTGACCCATCCGATGACCCAACAACTTAATTACAGATTAAGGGAGTCTTGGTTCCTCTCAAGGTTTCTTCCTTTTGAACTGGGGGACTTTTTCCTTGCCTCTGTCGGCCTTTGCTTGCTCACTGGGGGCTCAGACACCAAATTCTCTGTAAAGCTGCTTTGTGACAACATCTGTTGTGAAAGGTGCTATATAAATAAATGTTGCTATATAAATAAACGTCCACTGAACATGTTTGTTGATGTTGATGCTCCACTGTTCTAAAGCTCCACTGGACACTTTAAAAATGAGTTGAAGTGGAGCAAAGCTTTATTGAACGCCTTTGAAATTAGTTGGACTGCCGTTTGTGATCAAGAGCTAATAGATGAGCACCTATCCCTAAATCACTACTTCACTGAAATCAAACCCTAAAAGCATTTTAACATCTAGTAGAAAACCATCAATAAAGTCCAGACTGTCTTTGTAGTAAAGGGGAACCAAACATCTATTACTACCTTGTCTGGACATTTTTGGACATACAATGTAGCAACCAGACTAAGCAAGCATGCTAGACTATTAACAGTGTAGTACAAATATGACACATCACAAATTTAAATACCCATAAACTAAACATGTAATAGTGGAATGACTTAAAACTGAAATGCTAACATGCTACTACTGGATTTCTGTATCCCTCCCTCATTTTACAATATTACAAAGCGAATTTGAGATACTATAAAGAAGCGTATAGTTATAAAAAGAGGTATAATAAAATAATAAAAAAGAATAATGAATGAAAAAGGTCACCCATAACCTGAGGGCACTACTCTACCTCCTCCCGCACTTCATTAAGATGCTAAGCATAGGAGCTTTGTGTAACTTGAGAGAGGAAAATCAGAAAAGCACAGTAGTTTTTTAATGGGTGCAGTGTGGAGGAACACGCGCTAACTTCCTTCCCTCCTCTGGGGAGAATACAGCAGGTGTAGTGAAAGCAGGAGAGGAGGGCCAGATATTCCGTTTCATCAGAGGAAATGAGGGGAGGGAGAGGAAAAGAGGCTTTCCCTACAGAGGCACTGCGTGAACAGACTCTCTAAGGAGAGCAGGAGAGTTAAACTGTGAGTCTGGCAGGAGGAGTAAAGAACTGAAGCATCAGGATTTTCCCTCACAGTCTCACTCTTTAATTATCTGAGGGTCAAACGAGGATGGAGGTGGTCACATGATTAGATTCTGGAATAGATTCAGGAAGGGGAATGTGTAGCTCCATTGGTTGGTCTTGATTATATTGACAAGACTGATAATGGCTTGGTTACATATTAGTACATATTTATTGCTTTTATTTATTTTTTATTCTTGTTAAAGTGAATTTTTGAGATTTAGATTTAAATTAAGAGTTAAATTTTTAGATAAAAACTTTATTTAAAAAATAATTTCCCACATGTTCATGCCACTACCAAACCCCAGAGGCTGTATTCGAAATGGCATACTGCCTACATCTGCCTAAAAGTAGTACATAGTACGCAGTATGTGACCAAATTCAAAATCTGTAGTGCACTGAAGATACCCAGATGTTTAGAAGCTGTATTTAAAATGACACACTGGCTGTATTCAAAATGACTACTATACTGCATACTGCATACTACAGTAGTATGTACTGCATACTGTATACGCCCCATTTGTGTAGTATACAGTACAGTAACAGGTTCTGACCTACAGTGTAGTACACTAATACAGTCACATGACCAGTTACCTCACATTTACCTCACAGCTGTTATTACTGTATCCAGAGCTAGCTGCTGCTAACGCTGCTCAGTTCACCTGAAATACGTTTAGCCTAGCTGTTAGCTATCCTCGGCTATTTCACTCTAAAACTGATCCTCTAAAGCGAGTTCATCTTTTATTAATCTTCAGACCTGTATACTTTAACTTTCTGAGGTTCATTCTGATGAACATACCCCTCTACAATCACTATTTTTGCTCCCCAGCGCCATTTTCTTTGGCTGAAGCAGGCTGAGAGCTGGTGAGGCCGCAGTGCATGATGGGATACAGTACACCATGATGATAGTTCCCCCTGTATACTAGAAACTCTGACTGGAGTAGAACACCATCCGGGTATCTTCAGTGCACTACAGATCTACACTTTGGTCGCATACTGCATACTGCATACTATATACAGCCAGAGATTCTAGCACACAGGGGGAGCTGTCTCCATGGTGTACTGTCATCACTGAAACATAAATTTACTGCAACTAAGTAAACAGACCAAAACTGTGCTAGCCAAGTACTGGCTAATGTTTTTGAGTTCTGCTCAAAATGAGCTTGAAACATTTGGGAAAGTTTAGGTTGTGTTATGGTTGTTTCGGATGAGACAAAACAGAATGTTCAATCATTAGTTTTAATAACATAAACATAATTAAGTTATATGGTGAATCAAAGTAAAATGATTTTAATCTAAAATCCAAGAACAGTCAAAAGTCTGAAACGTGTTTTCAAATCTGACTTTGAACCAGTCTAGTAGAATTAATCATATCTGTTATTTCATGATGATGAATTACTTGGATTAAGAGCTTAGTTACTGTACTTTAACATATCCCACAGCTGTCACTGGGGTGGCACCCTCAAGGGTCCATCTTCAGTACCTTTAGATGTAGGACATAATTGCCCCACATTTCTTTCCATTTCATTGCACATTTTCCTGCACTGCATTAACTCCACACGTCCTGCCATGCCACCAAGCTTTTACTTTATTGTTTATGAATAATTAGAAATGTGTACATTTGCCCAGAGAAGAACTTCAGGTTTTAACAGTTTGACCTGAAATGAATTATTGCATCATTGAAGGTGCATTTGCGCTGTTTCAATTTTGATTAACTAAAAATGTACCTGTACCTTTATTTTTAAACTTATAGAGTATTAAAGTTAAGAAAGTTTTTCATTTTTCTATAAAGTTCTGGAAGTAGAAGGTTTAAAAAGAAATACTAGGTATTTACTGAAATTTCAGCCACAGATAATCTTTGTCCAAAAATGGTCAGAAGTAGAACTTCAGTTTTGAGCTGACAGAAAAAAAAAAGATTTTAACTGAATAAAGTCTGCAGTGGCGCGTCATCAAAACACCCAACAAATAACCTGAATAGTAATGAGAATGAGAAACAGTCATTGAAAACGCTGATTGTTCTATTCGCTCTCTTGGTTAGCAGACACATTCAAACAGTTCAAGTGGCAGCAGATCAGCAGTAAACAATCAAATATGGTCCACTGCCAGGTCCCAAATCATTAAGTTATTGGCCCCTGGACATTAGGTGGGCCCCTACCTCCAAACTGTATTTGGGTGGCACAGATTTGTTTCTAATATCACAGCAGGTTCATGGGGTCAGTGCAGCACCACAGTGGTAGCATACACTGTAAAAAGTGTTTTGTTGGTCCAGCTTAATGAAATTACATGTTGTTACAAGCGGATGAACTTTAGGTTTATTGCACCTAAAAAAAGGAACTTTGAATGAACAAAAATATTTCAAAGTTCTTTCAAAGTAATTTTCTGAGATCAGTAAAACTTGTTTAATTGCTTATAAACAACAGGAAGTAATTTTACACTTTTTACAGGGTATAAACCCCAATGTTGGGCACCTCTACACAACAGGCATTTCATTTTTTGTCAATTGAGACAAGCAATGACATGAATATATACAGCACCTTTGAAGAGTATTTTTCCTCATCGCATTTTCTTTTATTTCTGCATATTTATCACACTTAAATGTTTCAGATCATCAAAACTGATTTTAATATTAGACAAAGAAATCAAAATAAACACAACTAGCTGTTTTTAAACCATGATTCCATTTACTGAAGGCCCTGCCTGGCCCTATGTGAAAAAGTGATAGCTTACTAAATTAACCAGAACACCAAATACAAGGCTGGAGGGTCGTACAAAGTAACACATAATGCAAAGTTCTAAGGAGATTCAAATATAGATGGAAAACAAAGCCATTTAAAGGTTTACAAAGCCATTGCTAAGGCTCTGGGACCCCAGTGAACCACAGTGAGAGCCACTATCCCAGAAGGGGGCTGCCTAGCCGTTTAACCAAGAGCACATCAACGACTCATCCAGGATGTCACGAAACAACCCACATAAACATATAAAGAACTGCATGCCTCATTTGGCCCAGTGAAGGTCAATGTACATGATTCCACAATAGGAAAGACACTGAAAAAAAAGTGAACAATCTCCAATCAGAAGACATGGGTCCTGTGAACACTACATTCCACCATAAGAGCATCATACCAACAGTGAAACATGGTGGTGGTAGTGTTATGGTCTGGGGCTGCTTTACTTCTGTTTGACCTGAATGACTTCAGCCATGAATTCAGCTCTATAACAGAAAGTCCCGAAAGACACAAGTAGGTTCACCTCTGAACGGCTCAAAAGGAACAAAATGAAGGTTTTGGAGTGGCCGAGTCAAAGTGGGTCTTGACTTGAATCCCTGTGATTCTGTGGCATGACCCTCCAATGTTGCCAGATTAAAACAATTCAAACAAAAGAGGAGTCACCAGAATTCCTCTACAGCAATGTAAGACTCATCACAAACATGACTGATTACAGTTGATACTGCCAAGAGTGGCACACCCAGTTATTAGGTTTAGGGCACAAATACTTTTTCACATGGGTGATTTAGGTTTTGAATAAATCTTTATCTTCAATAAATGGAATGATCATTTAAAAGCTGCATCTAGTGTTTACTTATGTTCTTTACCTTATTTTAAAATCAGTTGGACGATATGAAACATTCAGATGGTTAAAATAAACCCAACAATCAGTGCAACATTTCTCTATAAAGCCTGCATCCAGTTTTCACGAGGACATTTACCCCAATAAAGATGACAAATTAAAATCAAAGAGCAGAAAAGGCCATAATAAAGAGGGAGGGAAGCAACAAGCTTTCAAAGTATCCAACACTGACACAGTGTAGTAAATGTGTTTGTTAACTAACTAACCATTATATATTACGTCTGATGACTTCACACAGTTCACAGATCACTACCAACAAGAATGATGTAATAATGGCTAGCTAATTGGATGGCTAATGTTTTATTTTTGGCTCTGGAAATGGCCGTCCTCTACCCTGTCAAAGAGTCAGGTCTCTTTTACAGATCCCTCAGGCACATCTTTTAAATATCTGGAGCTTTAAACTCAAGGTATACCCACAGGAATATTAGCTGACTGCAAAAAAACGAAAAGGCTGAGCGAGACAATAGCGTGTAATGGTTGCTAAGCAGTGACTGGAGGGGAAAATTAAGTGGACATGGATTTTGATTGGTTGTGACACAACAAAGTTGGAAGTAATTCTTTTTTCTCTGCTGTATGGCTAGTAAAGTTCCCACCACAAGTCAAAACAGCTGTCGAGATTAAAAAACCCGTCAGATGATCCACGCTAGTCCACTACAGCTGACTTCAGTATGGCCTTTAGCTCATAAGCTTAATGTAAAAGACTTAAACTGAATAACTTAATGTCTTACGGCAATAAACTTTTCTACCTCGTGTTTAAAAAAAAGCAGTTACTGCAAATATGTGGTTTCATGTGGAAATGGGTTATTTAGTTGAGGTTACAGTAGATTTAAACCACAGTACCTACACTGAGCTGCTAGACAGCCAGGTTTTGCCTTTTGCTCATCATCTTACCGATGAACATAGCATTCCTATGCCTGTATTCCAAGATGACCATTCTGGCATGGCTGCAAATGTGACTGATTGGCATGGTGAACATTCAGGAGCATTCACACATCTGGACTGGCCTGCAGAATCCCCAGATTTGAATCCTCTTGAAAATCTGTTGGATTACCTGAAATAACCTGTCCAACACCAGGGAAGGCGTCCACCAAATCTGGCCCAACTGAGCAATTCTTTGGAGGTCATCCACAGCCAGAAACTTGTCCAGTCAATGCCGTAGTAAATCGCAGATGTTACTCGTGCTTGTGGAGGTATTACACTATTACTATCAGATACGCTTCAGTCACAGGTGACTCATTTTTTATCCGGTATGTCAGGCAGCAACTAATAACATCCTGTGAGGCTTCTAGAGGCATTAAACTCTTCATACGTCTGGTGAAGAGTTCTACCTCAGTAAGTCTCTTTAGGAGGGCGCATTCAGTGACCACACTGTAGTACAAGTCTTGGCTGATCACATACACACATTTAATGTGAGAAGGAGAACTGGACCTGAAGTGCACTATTAGTCCTCCGGGTGGCGCTAAGCCAGCCTGGCTGCCTGGCTGCTGTGGTAAAGCATCATTAAGGTTTCCGTCGCTCTTCTTCTTCTCTCTCTCTCACTCATCTCTCTCTCGCTCCTCTTGTGTGTGAGTAGCGGTAGCCATGACAACGCCTTCAGAAGGCAGGGTAAATATTGAGAGGGTGATTGATTTTGCCTGGGAAAATAATAAAAACAGAATTCAGCACTCAGTAAGAGAGGACAACTGAGCAGGGGCAGGAAAAGCCCTGGAGAGCAACACAGGCCAACAAAAACTCCAGAATCCTCACTTGGACTGAGAGTCAGAGTCTCTCTCTCTCTCCCTCTCTCTCTCTTTCTCTCTCTCCAGTCTGTTCTAAGCTCGGTTGCCCCATTTAAAGGTCACTACGAGACCTTTCCCAATAAAAGGAAACCAATACCTATTTGCTTTGGGTAAAAACACTTGTCAGATTAGAATCACTTACGTTGCTCTCTCTCTCTTGTTGTTCAACTTCAGGGACCTTACAGTCAAAGCATAGGCCGTGACCAATAACCATGTAACAAGGAATTAGGGGTTGCATGAGCAGGGGTTTAGCGGAAAATCCTACTCTGCTTCTTTAGTTTAGAGCTGGAACTCTGAGGCTAATGCTGCAAAGAAACACTAGAAGTCAATGGTCACCCAAATGGTTTTCCACGAAAACCCTCCCAGAAAAGTCACTCAACTCTCTCAAACCACATCCAGAGTCATGCAAATGTGGATAAGGACACAAAGTGACGTTCAGTCATATGTACAAACACAAATACGTCAGTTTCTGCAAGTGTTGGTGCACGGCTTCTATTTATTCAGTGAGTCTAACATAATGCACTGTGAGCAGCAAGGTGGTGCAGTGGGTAGCGCTGTCACTTCACACATGCGTTCGATTCCTGGTTGGGGCTTCCAGGGTCCTTTCTGTGTGGGTTTCCTCCCATAGTCCAAAGACATGCAATTAAGTCAATTGGAGATGCTAAATTTCCCCCCTGGGTGTGAACGAGTGTGTATGTCTGTGTGTCTGCACTGTGATGGACTGGTGGTCTGTCCTGGGTGTTTCCTACCTTCTGCCCAATGAGTGCTGGGATAGGTTCCAGCTGGATTCTCCATGATCTGGAAGGATGAGTGGTTTAGAAGATGAATGGGTGAACGAACATACTGGAAAAAAATAACACATAAACCATAAACCATGACAGCTGTTGGCTAACATAGCTGCCTTCAGGTACACGGTGAGGATTATGGATTTGTATTTATTTATGTATGTTTTTGTATTTTTGTTTTGAACCACATCCACAAGTTTCTATGACCTTTACAAAGACCTTTGGAGCAGGTTGACAGACATTTTGGGAATGTATTTGCAGAAAGGATTTGGGTGACTATTGACTTCTAGTATTTGTTAATGACGATGACTGCCTGTTACGATGACTGCCCTTAATCGCCAAAGACTGCAATGGTGTCGTGACAGACCGTCATGGAGTGACTCAGAATGGCAGCAGGTCATCTTCAGTGACGAGTCCTGCTTTTGTCTTGGTGGAGATGACCAACGAAACCATGTGTGGAGGCACCGTGGTCAGCGCCAAGATGAATGGTTTGTGTTCCACGTACAGAGGGCCTGGAGTCAATCTCTGGCATGTTGTGTTAGCAAACATGGCGGACCGACACCATACTGAGAGACACTACTTCTGTATGTGTAGCTCAATAAATATTGCCCACATCAGTCTAAATTTATCATCATTTATTGATCCTGGTGACCTTTATCTTCCTTCCCAACAGCAATGCAATCCCACACTTCCTTCTGGGTGCAGCTGTTCTTTTGACAATGAGTGTATTAGATTTCATGGTTGGTTAACAGCACATACTAAAATAAAAACAAAAAGTCATAAGAAATTCATGATCAGATAACTCCTCTATTACTAACTAACACAGTTTATATGAAGTGTAGATTTTGCACCTGTCCTCTAATCTAAGAGTGAGAAACAGTGAAAGGCCCTTTAAGAGCCGCTACTTCTGGTCACTTGCTGGTCACAGACGACAGTTACTGGAAGTCCTACCCAAGGCTGAATTCTCTCCTCCTCCTCGTCTGAGCAGGAGGTACAGTTGGTGAGTGCGACTGTAATTTAGTGTCATTGATGCCTGCAGGCTCACTTCTGAAATCCACCTGATAGAGCCCACGGGCTCTATTAACCTAGCAAGAAACACCCACCAGTATGGTCCATTTCAGAGAAGACAGAGGGAGGGAGCAGCGTGGGTAATGCACACTGCAGTTCCCGTCTCTCCACACGCCCTCCGTGACCATGTGATTAGACATTGATGACTCTGTGGATGGAGGACCACGTTATACTGTACTGTTCAAAACACTTAGGTCTGGAAAAGTTACAGCACTGAGCACTGAAACACGTTGTTTCAATAGTGTTTACCATGACATTAACTGTGTCTGTGTGTCTAAAATCATAATACTTATTAAAATAAAAGCAAATGAACCTGAACAACTAAAAGTAACAGGACAGGTGGGCTACCGTGCTCATAAATAGCCTAAATAACAGTGTTCGGCTCAAATAATACATAAACAAATGGTGCCTGTCCAGAAGGATAAGAGGCTTAGATAAATGAACGAATGAATTTATGCATGGATGGATCCATGGATGGATGGATGGATGGATGAATGAATAAATGAATGAATGAATGAGTAGATAGGTAGATGAATGAATTGTTTCTATATGATTAAATAATGTGCTTAAGAATGAGTTGCATTTCTCCACTCAAGTTTTTAATCTATAAATGAATAAATTAACGGATGAATGGATGAATGAATGGATGGATGAATGAATGAATGAATGAATGAATGAATGAATGAATGAATGAATGAATGAATGATGGATGGATGGATGGATGGATAGATGTATGATAGATGAATGAATGGATGGATAGATGAACGAATGAATAAATAGATTAATGAATGAATGCATAAATGAACACATGAATGAACACATGAATGAATGAATGAATGAATGAATGAATGAATGAATAGATGAATAGATGAATACGTGAATGGATTAATGAATGAATAGGTATATGAAGGAATGAACAAATGAATGGACAGATACATGAATGAGTGAATGGATAGATGAATTAATTGGTATTAAGGAAGGAAGGAAGGAATTAATGAATGAATACACACTAAGTTTTGAGCTTGTTTTGACCTGTTGGACGTGGAGTTTGGTTCTAGCTAATGGAACCTGTTCTCCTGCAGTGTTCTGTGCTTATGATGATTTGAATAGACATCAGTGTCAGACTAATTAATGAGCTTCTGTTAAAGACTGGCGGACTGAGAGACACTCGAGTCTCTTCACCTACACTGAGCTGATTAAGAGTCTTGTTCCAGAAATGATAATAGGACATTAGAGCCATAATAAATCATGCTCCTGTTACTCTCCATACTTAAGTACATTTGAAGGTAAATACTTTAGTACTGTTACTCCAGTGGAGGTCTAAAGGGAGAAGCTTCTATTGACACTGGAGGAACATTTTACCTTGGGGATCTCTACTTTAACTCGACTACATGGTGTGTATACTTTGTCCATCACTGGTTTACAGTATGTTGGCCAGCCATGGTCATTCGCGTTAGCATCCTTGAGTGAAGTATGATTCTGGCCTTAATGTCTCGCTATCGCACTCACAAGCGAGTGAGTGAGCGAGCCAACAAGTGAGAGACCTATAGCCTGTGATGTTAACACCAGCCATCAATCATCAAATGCATTTGCATCATAATGCTGTGAGTGGAGAGGTGCACGCAGCCAAGATCTCATTCTCAAGCACATTATTCAATAATACAGAATCCAAAGTAATTATTTACTGTTGCCACAGTTTTATTACAAGAAAGAATGTTAGGAAATGAACAAAACCATAAATAAAAAGGTGAACATGGCGCATACAGGATCACGGCTGCCGTTGCCAGTAATGCCTTTACCAACAAGCTCATTGGCTGGTCTTATTGAAGGGTCAAATTTGCTTCAATAACACCCACTATAATGTCTCTGATGGGGCTGAGTTGCTCATCTTTCCCCATATCCGCTAATGAGCAAACTGGAATCCGTTGCGGAATTATACAGCCTTTGGACTGCTGAGAGTAATTACTCCTGATGGACGAAAAGGGAAAAGGAGCAAAGGTTTGTGCATTTTATCTCAGGCACTGCAAAACAGATCAGATAACGATAAGCGAAACAACAGCTTTGGCCTCTAATCCTGGCCGCTGACCTGCACCAATCAAACCCCCTCTGATATCAGCACTTCCATCACCCCCTGCACTCTGTGACGAATGAGGGCTGACTGCGCCGTCCCACGTACTGATCGTACCATGACTAATGCTTTAGCACCACTTCATTTGTATTCATTTCTGCCTGGATGCAGGAGGAGAGCAGTTTGCCTAAACTCCGTACAGTACAGCCCAGTGGTTCAAAGACTTACAAGGCAAAACCACATGGATGCAGGTTTGAATCCCAGACAGCAGCCTGGAGATTTACTACCCAGTTGCAGGCTCCGTAGTTTAGCCTAATGTACACCTGATGACACAAACTAAAAGACATCCCATGTTTTTTACTTGACGCATTAGCACGTAAGCTCACTAGACAAACAATGAGTCATCTTGTTTGTTTAAGGTGGTAGTAACTTCAGGCTCCTGCAGATGGTGCTGCACGAGGATGATATAGGGGCTATAAATACCTGAGTGACGGGATCCATAGATTGAGAAGAGGTGCTACAGTGCAGTGAATGTCTCGTTCCATGTGTGGAAAACGGCTCCAAAGCAGATGTTAATGATTGGCTAAAAGGAGTGACTGCATTTGGGTGTGCCAAAGACCATAGTGTGAAGGAAGTAGCTGAATCTGCAGGTGTATGGAAGTGTACGGTCATACGGGTCTACCAGCAGAGGCTAAAATCCCAGTCTACAGGGAATTCTCCTCGAAATTGTGCCAGGGAAGGAATCCACCAACTCTAGCCCAACTGCACAATTCTTTGATGCAAGAGTGTCTGAACATCGATGTGGCCTACATCCACTTGTCAGCATGGTGGATATATTACAGACTATTAGGTACGTTTCAGTCAGGTGACTCATTTTTTTGTCTATTGGTTATTATCCCTGTTCATTTTTAAAAGATTGATGGGTCAACCTGTCGACTTTCAGGAGGCCATACAATCCACTGATTAGGCTGCTGCTCGTATTCACAGTCAGTGATGTATCATCCAGAAAGGCTAGAGTGCCACTTTCTGCTCATGAAGTTGTTCCCACCTATTGGAAATCAAAATACGATTGGTCGGTTCCTCTGTCACTCTGTAATTATGCTAATAGCTAATACTAACATGCTAGAACTTTGGTTTGTCTCTTGAAGTCCGAGCCAATTTGGATGAATCATCATAGTCAAATGGTAGCTTTGTAGCAACATACTTCGAGAGCTCTCATTTATAACAATCTAGATTTCCACCAGAAGCTTATTGCAGTCTATACTACATGTGCAGTATTACTATTGCTCTTTTCCATAGGAGTGCTTTTCCATATAGCTGTGCTCAGCACTTCACTGAGTGGTAGGATTTCAACCACGCTGGTACTAATGACACAAATGTCTATAACTGCACTTGAGCAGTCTCTCAGTTCTGGGCTACACCAATCAGAGCATGCATTTCTGGCACTGTACTTGTATTGTCTAATAATAAAAAGTTCTTTGTGAGAGGTTAGCAGGCGGCGGGTGATGCTTGGTGTGCAGCGCATGTCGGCCGCAGACAATAAATACTGGAGTGACAGGTGGAGGTGGAAGGATGTTTATTGCATCAGGGAGAGGTTCTCTTTCATGCATGCTGCGATCCTTCATATCGCTTTGTTTACCTACGCCGAGGTGAGTTTGGGAAAAGAAGCTTCACGTCGGCGAGCCGCTCCTGCACCAAGGACAAAGTGCGGAAAGGCTCGTAAATGATTGATGCCAGGATAAATTAAATTGCAATCGAAGGACATAATGCACGGCCGGGGCCGCAATTCATCAATTTAACCCTAAAAACAGCAATTACAGCACATTCCACTGAGTTTAGCCTTCAGCCTGAGAGAGAGCGAGAGACTATGGTGCATTCACGAGCCATCAACGCTGTGTCATCGTGACATGCCATTCATCTACATGAGCATCCCGCCACGTTGATGGGGGCACATTTGATTAATCTGCGGGCTAGAAAAAGCAATAACAGTGCAGATCATCTCCGTATCCCTCATTCGCGAGACTTGGCGGTAGTGTACTAGCCTGACTCAACCATTTCTCCATGTGTCAGGCCTTATCTCTGCATTGCTAGTCATATATGATAAAATCAGAGCACGCTTATGTACTGTAGAGTGCAAAATTATCCCTAGAAGACACTGGGAGATATTTCTTGGCAACTAAAAGCAGCCAGGCAGATCAGAATGTACTCCTAGAGCACATGTATTTTGGAACTCTGGGGGGGGCGGGGGGGTGTTGTTCTTGGATCGCTAGTTGTAGGAATAACAAAGGCTTTTTCTGTTGTAGGTTCTGAAACCTCACTTTGTCCTGTACAACTCTCCTGAGTTTACCCTTGTTCAGTTCAGTGTTTGGCCTATCAGAGGTTTAATTCAATCTCCTTCTCTTTCTGTAACCAAGTAGATGATCTGAACGGTACATTGGTAATACATTGCAAATACATTTGCGAGTTACAAATTAAGACTGTAATTTCATTATTTCTGCTGTCTTGTGACTAATAATAGTCTAACCGGACTATTATACTTTCTGCTGGTTCCACCTATTTTTTCCCATCACAGTGCCACCATCTGTTTTTTCTGTCATGGAGCAACAAAACAGAAGAAGCCATATCACCACCTACACTTCCTGTCATGTGTTACAGTCTGTCAGATACAAAGTGCTGCTTGTTTTCCTTAATCAACGCTGTTAATAAGTAATTGTGTTTGTTGCTGCAGCCCTATTACAGATGTTAGTGGAAGCTTTGTGACCATTCGTGAAAAAAATGCAGAAACGTAATTTGTAGAAAACACGAGAATAAAGTCAGACAAACTTCATTCCTACAAAAACTGTCAAATGTAAACAAAAAACCAACAAACTTCATCAATAGAGGACTCAACAAACTTGCTTCACAGGGAATCAAACTAACTTTAGTCATAGAGAACACAGTAAACATATGTCATTCAGATCCCAACAAACGTTAATCATGGAGAACTCAAAAAACGTAATTAATAGAAAACCCAGCAAACGATATTTACGGAAAACCCAACAACTTACTTAATATAAAACCCAGTAAAGTTCATTTATAGACAACACAACAACTTACTTAATATAAAACCCAGTAAAGTTTGTGAGTAGAAAATCCAGCAAATCTAATTTATTAAAAAAACAAAAACAAAAACAGGACCATGAACACTCAAAGAGCCATTCACATGTTGAAATTCTTTTTCAGATTGATGGAGGATGTGTTGTACATGGCTCCATACAGAAGCTCTATTGAAACTAGCACCAGATGGGCTGTCACTACGATGGCAAGCTTGTAACAATAGTAGAACCCTTTTTTGCTGCTGTATAGAACCATTTTCAAAAAGGTTCTATGAAAAAAAGGCATACAATACATTCTGCATACAATCTGAAGAACCACTTGAGCAGATGAGTGAATTCCAGACACTCCCACAGAGTGTTATAGGTTAAACCACTATGTGAGGAGTAGGAAAAGTGAGAAGTGAAGAGTTAAAGCTGAAATATTAATAGTGGAGAGTGTGGTGTGAGTGGACGTCTGTGCGGGTGCTCTGAGGTGAGAGGAGTGCGGCGCTGCACTCTGATGAAGGGCTGAGAGGGTCTGATCGAGCTGAAGAGATGATCTGATTCAGTCTGATAGAACACAGTAACTGGACTGACAGGAGCTGATGTAGAGAGAGAGAGAGAAAGGGGAAGAGATAGTAAGAGAGAGAGGAAGAGATAGATAGTAAGAGAGGGAGTGAGAGAGAAAGGAGAGAGAGAGTGAGAGAGAGAAAGTGAGAGGAAGAGCGATAGTGAAAGACAGGGAAAGAGAGAAGGAAAGAGAAAGAGAGAAGGAAAGAGAGAGCGAGAGAGAGAGAGAGAAAGAGCTGCAAAGAAATAGATTGTGTGTGTGTGTGTGTGTGAGAGAGAGAGAGAGAGAGAGAGAGAGAGAGAGAGAGAAAGAGTGAGAGGAGAAGATAGATACTGAAAACAAGGGTAAGCGGGAGAGAGAGAAAGTGAAAATGAGCAAAAGACAGAGAGAGAGAGAGAGAGAGAGAGATAGTGAGAGCGGGAGAGGGAGTGAGAGACAGAAAGAGAGAAAGAGGGGAAGAGAGTGAAATATAGCATGGAAAAGATAGACAGTGTGTGTGAGAGAAAGAGAGAGAATGAGAAAGATGTAATGAAGAGACAGATTGTGAGAAAGAGTGAGAGGAAGAGAGTGACAGAGTGAGAATGCCAGAGAGAGAGAAAAAGACGTAAGGAAGAGATTGAAAGAGAGAGAGTGAGAGGAAGAGAGCGACAGAGTGAGAATAAGAGAGAGAGAATGAAAGAGAGAGCGAGAGAGAGAGAGAGAGAGAGAAGATTGATATTGTCGTTTACCCTTGGACGAGCGGAGGACACAACCAGCATAACAAGCTGTGACACTTCAATTAGCCTGTGTGAGATAAACAATGCAGAAATAAGCTCCTGAACAGGCTCCCCACTTTAACTGAACAATAACAGCACGTTCCACACTTACTGCACATCACATCCTCACTGGACTCATCACCGGTTCACATTCTCACTGGACTCATCACCAGTTCACATCCTCACTGAACTCATCACCAGTTCACATCCTCACTGAACTCATCACCAGTTCACACACTCACTGGACTCACCAGTACACATCCTCACTGGACTCATCACCGGTTCACATCCTCACTGAACTCATCACCAGTTCACATCCTCACTGAACTCACCAGTACACATCCTCACTGGACTCATCACCAGTTCACATCCTCACTGGAGTTATCACAGTTCACAAACTCACGACTAGTTCACATCCTCACTGAACTCATCACCAGTTCACACCCTCACTGGACACACCAGTACACATCCTCACTGAACTCATCACCAGGTCACACCCTCACTGGACACACCAGTACACATCCTCACTGGACTCATCACCAGTTCACATCCTCACTGAACTCATCACTAGTTCACATCCTCACTGAACTCATCACCAGGTCATACCCTCACTGGACACACCAGTACACATCCTTACTGGACTCATCACCAGTTCACATCCTCACTGAACTCATCACTAGTTCACATCCTCACTGAACTCATCACCAGGTCACACCCTCACTGGACACACCAGTACACATCCTTACTGGACTCATCACCAGTTCACATCCTCACTGGACTCATCACCAGTTCACATCCTCACTGGACTGTGTGATTGTTTCCGTGTTTACTGCTTGAAGCAGATTCTCTTAAACTGAGAGTTTCATAGTGAGGAACAACTTTAATTTACTGTGTGTTGATGTCCAGATGGAAAGCCAGTAGCTAGTATGGGTAACGTTAGGTACTAGCAAGCTCCTAACTAAATAGTATAAGGGCAGAGCTTATTTACACAAAGGCTCATTCTGTTCTCCTGGCTGTGTCTGTTTCCACATGTTGCTTCTGTGTGATCAGTCATATACATACTGAATAAATACATTCTGTGTGTCGGAAAATGAAGGCTTCTGTCTCCTCCTTCTGCTGTTCTCTAAGGCAGTGTTTTTCCTCGTGTCAATGTTCATGTCCTCTGCTCTTTTTTCCGAACAGAATTGGCACTGACACCAAGTATTATGGGACGTGTAAAGCAGTGAAGGATACATCCACACTGCCTTCATAAAACAGCCAAGCGGAGGAGCCTCAGCAGGCAGCGCCTTATTCACACATTAGATTTGAACATGACTTGGTGCCTTGTTGCCTCAGAATACTGTATAAGTCAGCGGCATTAAGGGCATTTCAAACACAGCCTCTCTCTCTTTATCACTCTCTCGCTCCCTGTCTCATTTATTCTGTCTCTCTTTCTCTCTCTACCTGACTTATTTATTCACTCTCTCACTCTCTCTAGCTTTTTCACTCTCTTTTTCTTTCTTTCTCTCTCACTAATTTTCTCTCTCTCTCCAGCTGTCTCATTCTCTCTCTCACTCATTCTTTTTCTCGCTATCTCTCATGCTCTCTTACTCTTTTTTCTCTCTCTATTTACCTTTCACTCTCTCTTTCTCTCTCTCTTACTCTTTTTTCTCTCTCTATTTACCTTTCACTCTCTCTTTCTCTCTCTCTACCTCTTATTCTCTCTCTACCTCTCACTCCCTCTTTCTCTCTCTCTACCTCTTATTCTCTCTCTACCTCTCACTCCCTCTTTCTCTCTCTCTGCCATTCTCTATTTTCTCCCTCTCTACCTGTCTCATTCACTCTCTCACTTTCTTCCTTTCCCTCTTTACCTTTCTCATTCGCCCTTTAACTACCTATTTCACTCTTACTGTTTCTCTCTCACACTCCTTCTTTCTCTCTCTGCCTCTGTCTGCCATTCTATCTTTAACTCTCTTTTTCCAAGTCTTTTTCTTTAACTCATTGTCTCTTAGTCCCTCTGTCTTTCATTATTTCTCTTTGTCTCTCTCACTTTGTCACTCTCTTATTCTCTCTCTCTCTCTCTGTATGTTCTTGTATGTGTCTACTGTATTTGTGTCTACATATTGATAATGAATCAGTGCAGCTGGCAGAGTGAAATCCATACACATACACACACACACACATATAAACACACACATACACATGTACACACACACGTATGCACACACACACATACACATATATACATGTATGCACACATATACACACACACATATTCACATATTTACACACACACACACACACATACACAAACACGTACACATACACATATATACACACACACACGAGCACACACACACACACACACACAGACACACACACACACACACACACAGAATAAAACATCACTGCTTGATCACTGGATGTGACACTTCAGAGAGGGGTGAGTGAGTGCGGGGACACAGTGCTTGAGAGAGGAAGAGTGGAATCAGTCATCGCCGTGGTTCAGGAGGAGACGATGAAGACAGACTATGTGTCATGTGGCTGTGCGATGAAGTTCTGTGAATGATCCACTGAAAAAGGACTTCATGTAACGTCCACCCTAAAACACATCCTGATACGTGTTCAGAGAGCAGAACATGATCTTCTTGACAGCTTATGCTTAGAAGTCCAGACCAGCTGCAGTCTGTTAGCTCTGCTAGTATAGCACTGTTTATGGACACTCATTAAAGGGCCCATACCATGGAAAACTGACTTTCCCTCGCTAATCTGAAGAAAGATGCCGTGCAATCCCCAGACAATCCGCTCAGTCCACATGCAGTGCGTTTTGAATTTATTGTTTCTGTGTCACAGGAACCAGTTCATCTACATATATCTACATATCACCTACAGCAGTTTAGCCTGGCCCACTCATATTGAAGCTCTAAGGAGTGTTTCAGGTCTGAGTACTTTTCTAAAAGAGAGGGCAGCCAATCAGAACCTCATTTATCTTAGATCAGGCACAGTAACAAAACAACAGCCTGTTCCATCCGAATATATAAATGGAGACTAGAAAATGGTCATATAACACTTTAATTATTAGTGCTATTTCTGTACACTAATAACTAATATGTAGATTAAAAAGGTGTTAAGATTTATTCAATGATAGATACTATTTTGTAATGATCCAAACATTGATTTGTAAACTTTGGATACTGGTGTGTGAATGTTACTGCTTCATAATCAAGGTGGAATGGGAAATGAGGAACATTATATGACATATTTGTGTGTGGCAAAAGTAGGCACACCCCTGTCTTCAGTATCTGGTGTGACCCCCTTGTGCTGCAATAACTGCAGCTAAACGTTTCTGGTAACTGTAGATCAGTCCTGCACATCAGCTTGGGGGAATTTTAGTCCGTTCCTCCATTCCTCAGTTCTATGTAATTAAGGTCAGGGCTTTGACTCGGCCATTCCAAAATTTTAACTTCATCCTTCTTTAACCAGTCATTGGTAGAACGACTTGTGTGCTTAGGTGTCACGTCTGCGGGTCTGCCTAACTCCGCCGCTCCTCTGGACTCCAGCCCCCAGAGTGCACCGCCCGGTGACGTCACACACACGTGCTCGCACTACGCTAATCCTCCCCGGTCCGCGTCTCCCATCTATTGATTGCCCCCAGCTGGCACCGGCAGTACTTAAGCCTCTCTCTCTCACACACACCCCCCTTCCGAAGCTTTGCCAACTTTCAAGGAGCAATCCTGAGCGTTTCTCACAGTGTATATTTCTGATCCTGACCTCCGTCTCTTAGCCTACTCCTTTAAACTCGTCTGCCTGTACTCTCTGTTTTCTGGCTTTCGACCCTGTTTCTGGGCTCCTGTTTTTTGGATTCTCTTTCTCCCTCTCTGTCTTGTTCGTCTGGTTACCTGACTACTTGGTTTCGACCCTTGCCTGTCCTAGCGGTTTATGCCCCTGAATTGCCCCCTGTCACTGCTGTACCATCCTTAGCTGCTGCGTGACGTTTCTGACCCTTTTAATAAACTCCGTTTGTCTCTTGGCTCTGCTGGCGTCGCGCCTGGTTACCTGAACGTGACATTAGGGTCATTGTCTTGCTGCATGACCCATGTTCTCTTTTAGTTCATGGACAGATGTCCTGACCCTTTTCTTTAGAACCCACTGGTGTAATTCAGAAATCATTGCAACTTGCAAATTTGTTTTTGTGTTTATATGTAGAATAAAACAGAGTGCAATGATCACATCCAGGTTTCTTAGTTCAGGTTTGGTACGTGTGGGTAAACCCCCAACTCGGTTATCAAGCGTTTTGTTTAGTTGAATTTAAGTATTTCATTTTTTTCTTGATTTAGTTGCAGAAAATTCAGTGACATCCAGAGAAATACCTGGCACATGGGTGTAAGGTTCTTATAGTGGAATGTAGTGTAAGACTGCTACCACGTGATCTTTAGCAAATTGCAGACAGGCAGCAATGTTCGTTTTAGAGAGCAGTGGTTTTCTCTTTGCACACCATTGTTGTTCAGTGTTCTGCTGATGGTGGAATCATTAACACTAGCCTATGTGAGAGAGGCATTTAGTTGCTTAGAAGTTACCCTGGGTTCCTTTGTGACCTCATAGACTATTACACTACTTGCTCTTGGAGTGATCTTCGTTGGTTGACCACTCCTGGGACGGGTAATAATGGTCTTGAATTTCCTCTGTTTGTACACAATCCGTCTGACTGTAGATGGGTGGAGTCCTCTCTCTAAATCAAGTCTTTAGAGTAGGTTTAGTAACCCTTCCCAGGCTGACTGCCGTCAACAGATCCTCAGAAATCTCCTTTGGTCGTGCCGTGATACACTTCCACAAACGTATTGTGAAGATCAGACTTTGATAGATCCCTGCTCACTCACATCTGATCATCATCCCAATGATCCCATTATCTGCGAATCCTAGAGGTTCACATACTTTTGCCACTCACAGATCTGTGATATTGAACCATTTTCCTCAATAAATAAACGACCAGGTCAAATATTTTTGTATCATTTGTTTAACTGTGCTCTGTTTGCCTAATTTTAGGACAATCTGATATGAAATAGGTCAGATTTATGTAGAAATACAGACTCAACTCTAAAGGGTCCACAAACTTTCAAGCACCACGGTATAGCAGCATGAGTTTATAACTTAGCTCAAAGGAAAACAGTAGCAGTACAAAACAGCACAGGCCCTCTAGGAATTCCCCCGACTCTCCCAATTATCCATTCTGGCACTGGATGTAGCATTTTATATCTAGAAGAATTTAGAATTTGGTGTGCGGAAAGCTTCAGTGTCACTACAGAAGCAAGTTTAAATATGAGTGGTTATAAATTATTAGGCCTAGATTGACTGCAGTTAGAGTAGCGGGAAAAATTACTTCTTTAAGCCATAAACATGAACATAAACAAGAGAGACAGAGAGAGAGAGAGAGAGAGAGAGAGAGAGAGAGGTATAAAGTATATTGCAAGGCCTGTGTAAGGAGAAGGTAACTGGAGGTGTGGATGATCCACACGGGGTGGGTTAGTGGACAAGGAAGCACCTGTGTGCTCAGAGAGAAAGAGAGAGAGGTAGAGAGATCAATAGGAGGTTTAATTGGAGGGCTCAGAATCTTTTCTTCATGGGGAGCAATAGATGCACTTCCTTTAATGGAGCTGAAAGGTCAAAAGTCATCTCAGAGTGTGTACATTCACAATAAGGGCAGACCCTCTGAGCTCAGTAACACATACACTTATGACCTACAGTTCACTTTCAGTCACATTAATAATGGATCGTGTCTGCGCTAACGCGTAAGCATCTGTACTGTACTATCTGAAGTGAAAGGAAAGCATAAAAGAAGCTCAATGGTGCTTTCTGGTAGTTCACTGCAAGCCAATCACTGTAAACACCGGGTAAAAGTCACATCGCTATCTCTGCTTTTGGACGAACGCAGCCAATTATGCCTGATTAAAATGACTGACTGTGCTAACAGGTCAAATAAACCAAATACAATGTAAATACGTTATTGAATCGCAACTCAATAGCAGACACATTTCAGCTCATGCAGTTCTCTATGGATGATGACAATGCATTACATCTACACTTGAGTTGGCCAAGATGGTAGAATACAGTCTGAGCAATCAGATCGTGATCCATCCAATGATAATATGCCCTGGGGGCTGTAAATCTGGACATCTTTTTAATACAGGCAGGTGAAATCCAAACATGATCTGACCAACCAAACACGCATGTTAACGCAAGGTGTACAGAGGCCCATAGAGTCTGACCTGTTCAGGGAAGGCTGGGTCTCTCTCTTCTTCAGCATCTTCATCCATCAGTTTCCTATTAGCAGGATCAGATGTTTCTACAGATTGTTCACCATATTTGCAACGTGCTGCTCGTATTGACAAATGTCATCCCGTCAGCGGGATACAAACAGGGATAATTAATCTATACAGAGGATATTTATGGTCTAAATGCTTTTAGCATCGATCTGTTTGAAACATACGATAACAGCATTCTCATTAAGACAGTAATTGTAAGGTGGTAACAAGAGCTTAAACCGTATTACACCACAGTTAGTCCTACCAGAAAGGCTCAGGAGGTAGACATCTTTTCCCCGTCCTTGGTCCAGGTCTTGGAGCATGGAGAACCTTGTATGAGCAGAGCCTACTGTACTGGACACCCAGACATTGACTAAACTGGTGGTGGTGGTGGGAAGAAAGAGGGGGGACATCAAAACGCCAGCCCCTGAAAACAGGAGTATAGACATGAAGCAGAGTCACATTTATGGCATTTAGCTGACGCTGTTGTCCAGATCGACTTACAAGGTTAACTGTGTTACAGGTAGGCCAATGTAGTATTAGGAGTCTTGCCCAAGGACTCTTATTGGTGTAGCACAGCATAGTCACCCATACCGGGATTCGAACCCCAGTCTCCCACATGGGGTGGTGGCTCCCTGGCAGGTAGTGGTGTTATCCGCTGAGCTACGCCAACCACATGTAAGTAGAGTAAGTGTAGGCCAGTGGTTCGATGTAGTATTAGAGTCTTCCTGGCAGAACGTTTGCTAAAGCTTCCATTTCCCACTTTGCGATGTGATTGGCTGAGAGGCATTCTACGAGTGCCTATTTCCCAGCACTCCAAATGATTCCCTTCAGGTATGATTCCGCCTTATTTGCCCATAACTTTGCAATGACAATCCAGCATTTAAAAAGTAACAGCCACAACTTTATTACAAGTCTACCACAGGCAGCATGGTTCAGGAGAAGGTCTAAGGGTGTGGCATGAAAAGTAGCACTTTTGTACCACACTCCCAGTAAAAGAACAGTTTATTGGGGTTGTTGTTTGGTTAGTCTAGCTAAGCTCCCCAGACAAATGATAGTCACATTGTGTTATTAAGGTGGTAGTAACTTCAGGCTCCTGCAGATGGCGTTGCATGTGGATGATTGGGCTATAAATACCTGCAATCTGTCCTAAACTCAGTCTTAACTGAATTTGTCATGATGACAAAGCAGACATGATGAGACTTCAAACCTAAGAGGCTTCTGTAATACGACTCCAGGTCATGCATAAATGCATTGCAAGACTCCATTACAGGAAAAAGCAGTTACATTTCTGTAATATTACTTTATACTGTGTTCCCCACGACACTGCAAAATAGCCTACACTCTAAGAAACCAGAATCAGAATCAGAATCACACACATTTTGACACACACAAGGAATTTGGTTTAGGCAGTTTGTGTCTCTCTAGTACTGTACTAATATACACAACTAACTGACAGTCCACAACATACACAACGACTCCACATATACACAATACATACAGACACTGTACAATATACACTCTACACAGTATACGCAATAAACACAACGACTCCACATATACACAATACATACAGACACTGTACAATATACACTCTACACAGTATACGCAATATACACAACGACTCCACATATACACAATACATACAGACACCGTACAATATACACTCTACACAACGACTCCACATATACACAATACATACAGACACTGTACAATATACACTCTACACA
>CM067480.1:37201835-37240320 GCA_034552555.1 Semaprochilodus insignis
ATGATTTATTGGATGGCGAGGGGGCTATGGGTGGGTTGTCCCTACAAATGTTGTGACCAAACCTATGCCCTTGCATGTAGGACCCATTCTCAGGCCCTGGGACCGCTTAGAGGAAATATCTGGGCGATGTACTCATGTTATAAGTCTGTCAGGAATCAAAAACCCCTATTTTGCCTCATTCCAAAGTGAAATAACAATTCCAGTTGAAATCTAATTTCCTGGCATCAAGACTATTGTAGAGCAGGTCCACACTCACTGCGTATCTCCTTCATATATACAGCCGGACAAACACCTTTTATATCATCACCGCGAGCGCTGCGTCGCATATTTGTCTCATAAAAAAGTCATTTGTGTGAGTGAGGGAAGACACTTCAGAGAAAATAGAACCACCATTTCACTATCTCTCTCCATTTACTGCAGCCCCCTCTCTCTCTCTCTCTGTCGCTTGCCCTGCCTCCATCTCTCAGTCTTTCAAATGGTGCCACGGGTGCTCTCGTTGTCAAGAGGCTATCATGAAGTGATTAGAATACTTTAATACTTATCCGTTCACTCCCTTCGCAGACGTACGTGTGTGCTCTGGCATAACTGGCCTTTCTTTTTTCCTGCGCGTGAGGGTCTATGATGCCTTGGCTGCACTGAGGTGTGACACTCTACAATTATGGCATTGTCGCTCCACAATGAGGCTCCATCACACTATTGTGCGGCGGCTGAATAGAGCGGGGTAATTGCATCAGTTTTTTGGGTCTCACAATAGCCGCTCCCCGCCGGCTGTCGGAGTTAATTAAAAGGGAAATTTCCTCACACTGCGTACAGTTACAGCCTCAACACTTCTGCTCCTCAAAAGCACATTTCTCAGCTTGCCTCTTTAAACTTGGATCAGAGATCGCTAATGTAGTGCCACAGCCCCCCCAGGACCAGCATTCGCTATGGCAGGCGCTTCTGGAAACAAGCACAGAGCACATTTGGAGAGGCATGAGGAGGATGTTTTGCTAATGGTTAGGACACAACAAGAGAATGCAGGTGGTCTTTGGGCATCAGGCCAGTTGCCCAACCCACGGGCACCAATGAGAGAGGTAGTAGAGGTGGTGCCTGAGCCTCGCATGTCAATGGAAGCTGCAAGAGAGACAGCAAGAGAACGATAACAGCCACAGGAGGCATGAGGATGGCACCTGAGCCCTGAACCCTGCCTCCCAGGTCCCACCTCCTATTACACAACAAGTCTACTAGACTGTGCTTGATGTTCAGCTCCCGGTGACGGAGCTGTGGAATGCTAGTGGTGACAGGGAGGCATAGACTAGAAGGCGCCTTCCTCATTCTCCTGGTCTGACGTCCTCTTCTAGGTGTCATTCGTGGTTTTCGTGCAAGGCTTTCCCACCTCTGTAGTGGCCATCATCTGTGTCCATGGGTTGGGCAACTGGCAGAAGCTTTTAAGAGTTTTCTTGCAGTGTTCGCATGTGAAATGAGGTGCCCATGGTTTTTCTTGATCCCCGACAGGCATGCCAAAGTATGCTTTGTAGGCCTCACACATCTTAGCAGATGCTCTCACTGAGTACTTCACATTGGTCTTAATAAATTGGCCACAGAAAATGTATAGCAGAAAATGGAGCTCTGTATCCACTATCCACTTACTCAGCTGGATCATCAACTGAAATGGCTGTTTTAATACACCTGTATTTACACTGGTATGTAGACTACTGGACAGTACCAGACAGTTCTAAACATTTCTCCAAAGTTCTAGATCATTCCAGACAGTTCTATAACCTTCTGGAGAGTTCTTACAGTTACAGAAACTACTGGAAGTCTGCTCAGCACTGAATGTATCGCAGATGTTATGGATAACAGAGAACTGTCCAAAACATCATTGTCCTGACCACAAAAGCAAAGTTTATGGGCACCAGCAGCCATCTTCTGTTTTAGGCCTAAGGAATTAAGAGAACACACTTATAGTACCAGGAACAAGAACAAAATCAACATTTGTAATGTAGTGTACACTATAGGGCTGAATGTATGTGGACACCTGACCATCACACCTACATGAGCTTGTAGGACGTCCCATTCCAAAACTATAGACATTTATATTTGCATATGATCATTTCCAGCTACACCAGCCTCCACTGTTCTGGTCATCAAAATTTTGGTGTGTGTCTGTGGGAATTTGTGGCTAGTCCATCAAAAAGAGCATTTGTGTCTTCTGAGAACAGGAGTGACTGATCTACTATTATCATCAAAGAATTGTGCACTTGGTCCAGATTTGGTGGATGCCTTTCCCTGGCACAGATCTGAGGAGAATTTCCTGTAGGCTGGTAGACCCGTATGACCGTACGCTTCCATACACCTGCAGATTCAGCTACTTCCTTCACACTATGGTCTTTGACACGCCCAAATGCAGTCACTCCTTTTAGCCAATCATTAACATCTGCTTTGGAGCCATTTTCCACACATGGAACGAGACATTCACTGCACTGTAACACCTCTTCCCAATCTATGGATCCCGTCACTCACACCCTGCAGGTATTTATAGCCCCATCATCCTCGTGCAGCGCCATCTGCAGGAGCCTGAAGTTACTACCACCTTAAACACGCAAGGTGACCTTATTGACTTTGTCTGGTGAGCTTATTTACATACTAAAATAAAAGAATTTTAGCCGTTTGAGTTGCTCCGGACCTTGTTTTTGAGCCGTTGCATGTGATGGTAGTATGTAAAGTCATATGGTCCCAAACGGACACCTCTGACTTTCAGGCTTGACAGGGTGACTTGCAGCAGCATACACTCACCATTTTTTAGCCTGTTGTTGTTTTCCTGATTGAGTAATTCAACAATGACGACGACAGCAACGGCAACAACAGCGACAATGGCAACGACAACGACAATGGAAACGACAATGACAACAACAACAATGTGATCTTTAATTAAGGTTAATTAAGGTTATATAATCAGCCTATAATCATGCTGTAGTCCCTTTAAATGTAAACATGGGCCAAAATGTGCTTAGAGGAAACAAGCTGATGCGGTATCCATTACCGCAGTTTGTAAGACAGGCGCTGTTTTAAACTGAGCCTTACTGAGACTTTCTGTTGTCACTTACTGGAACTTTGCTGCTGAACAAGCAGTCCAAGTGTGTTACTGCACGTCTTCTTAACGTCACCAAGTGGCAAACTGCACACAGAGTCCGACGCTTAAGGACAGAAAAACAACCTGCAGAGAATAATGGACAGGATGTTTGGTACCAGTCATTTGGCTCAATTCAAAATCACATTATGTTGCAGTAAGGCATTATTCCATGGGCTTATATGTTACCTGCAGGCCACCCAATAACTACTCATGACGTTGTAATGCAGTGGCTTTGCTGGGCTTTAGAGGAGCACGGTTCACTCTCCTGCAGGGATTTCATCTACTTGTGGAGAAATGAGAAAGGGAGGAAACAAAACAAGATAATGACAGAAAGGAGTTCTGTTTTCTCACCTGCCATTCCATCCTTGAATGTTTTGCTCTTTGCTCTTTCTGGCAGCATTTGTTGTTTGAGAAATGCCTCATTTTAGATGTTAAAAGCAGCCTAATGTGAACATAATAGAAAAGAAGGCTCGTGAGATTGTCACCTTCACACCTTCTCAGAAACGCTTTAACCACAGCAGCTGAGGTAATATTAGCTGGCAATGCAGATAAAGAAAGAGTAAACAGGAACACAACAAACGCAGCTGAAAAAAGACATTGAGGATGTTGCATGTCATGCTATTCTGGGTCGTAATTAATTTTAAATCAATGTCATTTTAAGTCCTTATGTGTGGAAAGCTCTTTAAAGTAATCAGCTTCTCATAAAAAAAATTCATAGAGCTCAAAATAAAGCTTGAACTCTGAGATTTCTGACCTTTGAATTAGCGTTAAAGTCAGTGAAATATTAAAGATGTTTGTTTGATACTAAATGTGAGTGTTGTATTAAACATCCAGCAAAGTTTGAATGAAAAATATAAGATATTAATATGATAAAACATGGTTTGAACACAGCTAATCAGCTCTACCTGTGAACTGTGTGGGTGTGGCTAATGAGCAACTTGATTGACAACTCTCTGTCCAACACTCCAGCTAGCCAGCTCTGCCCCTCATACAGAACTAACATCATTATCCAGCTTGGACAAACAGACTGGCAGACAAACAGATTGATGAACAGAACAGTAATATGCAAAGGAACAATGTTGGTGTATGGATAAAGGAATGAATGGATGAAGGAACAATGTTGGTGATGGATAATGGAATCCATAAACGAATGAAGGGACAATGTTGGTTTATGGATAAAAGAATAAACCGATGAAGAAAAAATGCTGGTGTGTGGATAAAGGAATGAATGGATGAAGAAACAATGCTGGTGATGGATAAAGGAATGAATGGATGAAGAAACAATGCTGGTGATGGATAAAGGAATGAATGGATGAAGAAACAATGCTGGTGATGGATAAAGGAATGAATGGATGAAGAAACAATGCTGGTGATGGATAAAGGAATGAATGGATGAAGAAACAATGCTGGTGATGGATAAAGGAATGAATGGATGAAGAAACAATGCTGGTGATGGATAAAGGAATGAATGGATGAAGAAACAATGCTGGTGATGGATAAAGGAATGAATGGATGAAGAAACAATGCTGGTGATGGATAAAGGAATGAATGGATGAAGAAACAATGCTGGTGATGGATAAAGGAATGAATGGATGAAGAAACAATGCTGGTGATGGATAAAGGAATGAATGGATGAAGAAACAATGCTGGTGATGGATAAAGGAATGAATGGATGAAGAAACAATGCTGGTGATGGATAAAGGAATGAATGGATGAAGAAACAATGCTGGTGATGGATAAAGGAATGAATGGATGAAGAAACAATGCTGGTGATGGATAAAGGAATGAATGGATGAAGAAACAATGTTGGTGTATGGATAAAGGAATGAACAAATCAAGGAACAATGTTGGGGTATGGATAAAGGAATGAACAGATCAAGGAACAATGTTGGTGCATGGATAAAAGAATGTATGGATGAAGGAACAGTGTTGGTATATGGATAAAAGAATGTATGGATGAAGGAACAGTGTTGGTATATGGATAAAAGAATGTATGGATGAAGGAACAGTGTTGGTATATGGATAAAAGAATGTATGGATGAAGGGACAGTGTTGGTATATGGCTAAAGGAATGAATGGATGAAGGAATAATGCTGGTGTGTGGATAAAGGAATGAATGCTAACTCTGAGGTTGTTTCTGAGCTTGTTAAGCTGCAGATTGATATGAACTCTGCTTTCAGTATTGATGGCTGAACAATGAATTATACATGTTCATTTGAGGACAGGTTACAGAAGCTGAGACATAATTCATTCAATCATAAACAATTAATCGCATGCAACAAAGTCAAAAGGGCATGTGTACGTGTACAAGCTTCGGGGGGAAAAAGTGTGCAGCTATTGTCCTTCTTTTTTCTCAGTGTGTGTGTCCCAGTGACCATATATATGTTATTTCGGATATATATATATATATATGAAATAGCATGTGTATCCAATTGCATATGTCCTTAGTGAGGAACAGAAGATTGGGTTCTAGCTTTACTGGCAGATACAGTGAGCGTCTGGTTCATAAGAACGAGGTCAAGCAGCAAACACACAGGACAACACAGCTACAGACTGGCAGAGGGCCAAAACCACTCTCTACTGACCGTGATGAGCGCCACCTCATTCCAATGTCCGTAAGATGACCTCAAGCGACCTACAGAAAGCATGGTTCAAAAAACAGGTTTCCGGAGGCGTCATTATTGATTTTCTAAATAAACAGATCTAAAATACAATATTTGATCTGGAATTTGGGAGACGTGTTTCCAGTAGTGTGTAGAATAAAACAGAACTGGTCAAACACAAACCCAGAAACTGTAAAACTGGACAAACTGATCATTTTGAGGTGGATATATATCTATTCACATCCTACAGCTGGCTTGAGCGACTGTAGATGCATGGAGACTTATGGAAAGAGGCAGATTAGGATAAAAAGAAAAACAACACTTCAATCCTGTAAATAGTTGTGTGCAGTATGTGTAAGATGTGTGTTTAAGATGTGTAAATGCTCTACCTGCGCTATTCTGTGCTGGGCTGTGGGGTAGTAGTGCAGTGTTTATGACCTGACACCATATTGGCAATACTGCACAATTTGCACATGGCTAAGTGTTCTGCTAGCATTATGGTGCTCAGTGCAGTCCTTCAGGTAGATGGAGCAAACTGCAGCTAATTGTGCCTCTGTTTGAATGGCAGTCCATGGAGAAGCCAAAACCACCAGAAATGCAAGTTTAACTTCATCCAGAGGAACATAAAGCAAAGAAACGGTAGCATCAGTTGATCACGATCCCAGCTAAAGGCATTTAATTTCATTTACATTCATACATTACCATCATCCCTCATATCGGCTAAGAAATCCATAGGGAATGTCACACGGAGCAGAGCGCCAGCCTGGCCGGACCATGATGGATGGCACCCATCACACTCAATTATAGGCGAGAGGAAAGTGATTGGACTTGGGCATGAGTCTGAAAAAAACCCCACCAGGCCTCACAATGCACATCTCCCCCCGATATTGGCTTTCCAGTGATAATGTCGTTTATGAGAACAAAAAAGCAGCATCTGTCATGTACCGCAATGATGACACCTTGTCTTCATCTGGGCTTTTCTCTTCACATGGTGCTCATGTATGAGATGCTGCCCTTGCTGTACAGGGTTTATTGAATCTGTGGGCTGTTTTACACCAGTCCTGAATACACTGTAAAAAGTGCAACCTACAAAATGTACTTCAGTTTATTACATGCTGTAATGATTAACAAACTGAATTTGACACATGCTGAGCTAAAAGCCAAGCCAGGTTTATTGTACAGGTTGGCGGTGAAACTCAGCAACAGGATCAGGACGAACATAACAGAAGGGCAGAGACAAAGTCAAAAACCAGGAAAACAGGCCAAAGTCAAAACCAAACAATCAATCCAACCAGCAACCAATACAAAGGGGGGAAAACCAGAAGAGAACACTAAACAACAGAGTCAGAAACCAGAACAGCAAACAAGATAAACAACATGGAGAACGCTTGATATCCTAAACAGTAGCACTACTTCACAACGTGGGTATATAAGCAGACGGGCTGATTACAGACTGGTATGCATGGTTAGAACTCCGGAGGTAATGATCGGGAAAACAGGACGTGATTGAGAGATGGCAGACATGTGGCGATGACATCATCGGGTGGTGGGTTATGGGAAATGGAGTTCGGGAGATCGGAGGTGGAAGGAAAACCCGGAAGTTTTACTCAACTCAAAAAATTACTTTGATTGAAAGAATCGTTCGTTCATTAATTTGCTTGTAACAAATTCAAGTAATTGTTTTTAGGTTGAACCAACAGAACACTATTTACAGTGCACTTATGTCTGCATCCAGGGCTCGTTATTGCTACCTTTTTTTTCGTACACGAGCAATCTGTCCAATCGCGCAATTCCATATGCCACATTTTGCATGCCGGTTTGCAAAGTGGTAGGAACTAGCTTCATCCATTCACTGCTCTTTATCATTTTCCCTGGATTCAAACACTCAAGCGGGAAAGACCAGAAACTTGGAAAATGGAAATAATGTGATTAGTCGCAGTAGTCACAAAATGAACACAACCCCACATGTCGCAGCAGAAGAGGCTAGCTTCTCAGGACCAGCTTGAAACCAGCTTGGACATACACACCAAACCCACAAAGCAAGTGGTCCAGGGTCCAAACAAAAAGCTCAGGTGTAGAAACTAGACTTGGTTAGAAGTGGAACTGACATTATTAAAGAGACCACGAACAAGCCATTAATAAGGCTGAAGATGTAAACAGAAGACAGGACATTCTGGAGAATCACTGGTGGTCACAGCGCCCAGGAGTTGGTTCCAACTTGTCGCTGCTTTTCCTCAGCATGGTACCAACACGACTTAACGCTTCATTGTTGGTTTTGGTAATCATCTTAGATTAGTGGTAATTTGCTAATTTTCCAGGTTTGGAGATTTTGTAACTATGTTTTGACACCTCTGAATATTGCTAATTGCTTTGAATCATGGTTGTTGAATGAGCTGATGAATACTGGCTAAGGACTCCTTTACTTTGAAACAAGTTGCTTGTTTATTAAACTGATTGAGAATAAACACAACGAAATCCTGTTCATGTCATCAAAGTCCAGGCGTTTGGAGAGAGGGACATTTGTGTTGTTGTATTCAGGTTTATTTGACTAAAGCTCCACTGACCTCCTCCCTCTCCACATTCTGGTTTGGTCTGGTTTAGGCCTCTGTAATGGCATTTTGTCATTAAGGAAACTGATTTCCGCATGACGTGCGGGACGTGTGCTGCAGAGAGCGTTCAGCAGGAATTTGACAGCCATCTAAATTTTAATGCTGCACTGCAGATAAAAGTCTATAGTGCTCCATTTGGAGAGTTGGTGAAAGTTCATAGCCATTAGGCCTGATTTTGCAGTACTGGAGGGGTGAATTAGACCCCACTTACAACTCCACTACTGCTCAGGAAGGTCCACACAGCTGTGGGAACGTGTTCATCATTTTCATCATGTTCATCATTTTGACCGAGAGAATGGAAAAAAAAAAGAAAATCTGTTCTTCTGCTAGATGTTAACACTTGCTGCACATTACAAATCCATTTACCAAAGGGTTCTTAGCCATAGATGTTCCCTAAAGAACCACAAATATTGAAAGGAACAAATATAGCTGTTATCATACCAAATAAGAAAGTGGGTGGGTCATTAAGGGCACTTGTTTTAAGGGGCTAAAATAGAGGAGCAATTTGTAGGACTTGGAGTTAAATCATTAAAAATAACCAGACATATCAACAGAATGTGAAGTAGTAACAGTCTAGACGGTGTGTCAAAGACATATATGTATCATGTTGCAGAGATACTAAAGTTAACATGCTAACAAGTTAGTCCCAGCCCTGGTTCTGGCTCGTAATACCACTTTGTACCTGAAGAGGTGATAGTGAATCACTGTAGCGCTGTAGGAGTGGAATCAGCCCAGCATGAAAGGATGAAGAAGTAGTGCTGCTGCCCCGACGGCGTATTCTAACCTCTTATCAGTCATTTTAAAAGTGCTGCTACCAGTTAGATCATATAAAGGCAGGAAGCCAATGAAAGAAACAGTAAACGCAATGATGGCTGAAGCTCTTGGTGAGGGAACCACCCCTGCTGCCACCTGCTCTTGGCAAGAAACCACATTCAGCAGCAATCAAAAGAAGTGATATAAGTAGAAGTAGAAGAAGAGTTAACATTAGTGCTGCTTTCCACTGCTGGAGACGGTCTTGGAGAGGAAAGGGAGGAAGTGTGATGATGAACACACACACTTTGAACATTGAGGAGTAGGAACTGGGCTTTGTACCCTGATATAACACTCGAATTATGTACTAGAATTCAGTGTTGCACCAAGGCTTTAAACTGCTGTTGGTTAAACCCGGAGAAACCATTAAGGTCAAAATCTGCAACCTCATTGTGTGATGACTTGGAACTCTATAACAATACTCAAGCAATTAGGAAGTTCTTGTCATTCAGGCTTTTGTGTTTCATACCCAGTATTTCTATCATCTGATGCTGAATTTCCACACGTTACTGAGTTTCTTCAAGCATAAACGTGTAAGGAAATATTATGTTTAGAGACTATCCCATGGGTTGTAAACCACTGGAAAACAATAAGGGCCCCAAAACAGAGCCCTGTGGGACGCCACATTCTACTCTTCAATGCTCAGAAAATTCCCCATTTACACTGGCAAATTGGCAGTGATGTAAAGGAAACCTTTTTGAACTGAAGGTTCTTCACACCTAAAAGAACGACCTTAAAGAACCTTACAAATAGCAATTCCAAAAATTTTGTAGAACTAAACATCCAGGCCAAGAACCCTTCAGGAATATTATTATTCAGAGTGCACAGAAGAGCAACTTACAGAAATGCAGAACTGCAAACTTCAAAAACCACACAGACACTTAATAGTTTAGATACTGTATTGGTATTTATTTATTTATATTAAATTAAAAATATATTTTTGACAGATTCATGTAACAAAACTGTGGAACTGTATTTAAATGCTCTAGCTATTTGTTGAGGGTAGGATGGGGACCTGTGGTGGGGTAGAGCGTTTGTGCTCCATCCTGCCTATAGGTGGCAGGTGAGAGCAAGAACCCATCCACGGACTGTACTGCTCTCCATGGTGCCTCGCTTCTTAAAAAAAGGAAAAGAAAGAAGGAACGAAAAGAAAGGAGGGGGGGAAAAAGAAGACAAGAGTCCATTCTGACAAGTCATCACTCAAAGCTGAAGTGGCAAAACGAGCTGTCCAATCAATTAGTCAATTTGTCAGAGTGGATAACACGCGACGACACATTAATCTCTCCGAGAAACACCATCAGAGGGCAATTAACATGAGCGGACTGCCATGCCACAGTCACGTATCAGAACAGCGTCCCAGGACGGGTGTTGCGGCATACAGGGCAAATTTCTTAGAGTAACAGTGCTGGTTTAAAGTCAGCTTCTGCCAATGGCATCTGCATGAATATGACTCAATAGTCAGCTGATCCTCATAACACTCTTACCCTGAGAGTAGTGCTGGGTGATATGTATATACATATATCGTCTGTAACTGTATAGCGATATTGATGTCACACAACAATTTTCATTTTGATGGATAACGAAAACCTAAGCACCTACGATGTAAGCCATATGCTGGAAGCTTTAGATTGTATATTCATAAAAATAGCCTCAATCCAGGACCAAGCCTTTCATGATAACTTGCATGTACCTACATGAACATTTATAAAGGCTTTTTTCCCACCAAGCATCAGTCGCCATCACAGAAGCCAGGGCTGAAACCAGGGCTGAAAAATCAGTCTTTATAAAAACTGATGATTGTTGGAATAAGCCTTTATACATGTTAAGGTAGGTTTATGTCAGTCATCATTAAGGACTCATGCATGTAACCTTACGAATGCCACCCTTTAGTAAAGTGTTACATTCTTTTAGCATGGAGTAGCAGCACTCAGGAAAATAATGGGCTCATTAAATTTCTCCCTCCAAGATCGCCTAAATTTAATATCTTATATAACTATAACAATATAAACAATTTTTTTTTGCCCATTAAAACAAGTGGGAAGAAATGTTTTCAATCCACAAACAAGTAGAAAGCTATGAATATTTAATGAAAAAATTATTGTTACTAGCATCTTGTTTTGTGGCTAATTTACTTATTTGCCATATGCATTTGCCAAATCTGACACTAAATGTGTCTATTACATGTAATTACTATGTAATTACTTAAAAAAATTGTGTAATTAGACTCAAATAGTGTAGTAAATGGATTTCTTGGCCACTTTAGGTTAATGCACACTCTTATCTGAAACCATAATCTTACCAATATTACACATTATCAATATCACCAAGCACTACTGGAGAGGCCTGATTAATATGGACCCAGGGCAGCGTACTGACCGTAGTTCGGGGGAAACATGAAGGAAGAACCACATATGCTCTACTGCGGCATGGCAAAACATCTGGGAATAAAATGTGTGGCAAACCAGGTTAGAGGGGGACTGAGCAGTATTGCAAAAGGGCATCTGACTCGCCCACCCTGACAGTGGGATATCTGTACAAAAGATCAAAAAACAAAAATACAAGGGAGGTTACACCCAATGGAAGGAAAGAAAGAAAGAAAGAAAGAATGAAAGAAAGAAAGAAAATCTTCTCCCACCACTTGAGCAAAGGGAAGAGGTCAAAGAACACAAGATCCACCAAAGCTGTGCTAAATACAGTCACAAGGATCACATCAGGGCACTACAAAAAACCCGCAAGCTCTACAAAGAAAGTATGTGCTGTTCAAATTACAGATATATACAGAAAGCAAAGAGGAATAACTGATCACGCGCACACGATGTGGTTAATCAAAGACGAAGTGAGACGCAGTAAACCCAAACAAAAAGAAATCAAATTCAAAATCAAATCAGGAAACATATCATTGCAGTCCAAAAGAGCATGAGATACCCATCTATGTACAAATGCACCTGGCCGATTCTTCAACGATCTATAAAAATACTATTCACATTTTCTCAGTTAACAGTAGTAAAATCGCGAGGAAGCAACCGCTCCAAAAGGTTTCGTGTTTCAGGAAGAGCGAGGCCCTCCCTTGACTGGCTGCTGTAATATAAAACGAATGATCGGCGTGTAAACTGTGCTTACTCTGTCCTGTCTGTAGGTTCTGAGCATGTGGAAACCAGTGGAATAAGTTACTGTAAATACATCAGAAGAGACAAATTACACTCACATGAAGGATAAACCTGAACACGATCCCTGCGTAATTCAGTGCTTGGTGCATCCCTCGTTCAAGCGTCGATGGCAGCGTTGGATATAAATACTTTATATGTGGATTTGGACAGGACTTTATCAGTAGGCTGGCTTTCGTCAGTGATGGTGTGCCGAAAACCTCCCCCGACCCGATTGGATTCCATGTGAGGAAGACTCTCATAAATGCTAATTTTCCTTTGCCATTGCACGGGGGACATAGACTCATCACGTCGTTTGTTCACCATTAGCATCCAGGTGAGTCTAGGCTGGCTTTCCTTGTGGGGAAAAATGAACAGGGGTTTTGAAAATCACGCTAAATGTGGGTGTAGTGATTGTAGAGGGGTATGTTTTCATCAGAATGAGCCTCAGAAAGTTAAAATATACAGGTCTGAAGATTAATAAAAGATGAACTCGCTTTAGAGGATCAGTTTTAGAGTGAACTAGCCGAGGGTAGCTAACAGCTAGGCTAAACGTATTTCAGGTGAACTGAGCAGCGTTAGCAGCAGCTAGCTCTAAACACAGTATACAGTAATACAGTAATAACAGCTCTGAGGTAAATGTGAGGTAACTGGTCATGTGACTGTATTAGTATACTACACTGTAGGTCAGAACTTGTTACTCTACTGTATACTACACACAGGGGGCGTATAAAGTATGCAGTACATACTACTGTAGTATACAGGATAGTAGTATAGTAGTGTGCTACGTCGAACACAGCCAGTTTTTCTTAACTCAAAACTTACTTTGATTGAAAGAATCATTTTTTTAGGTTTAATAAACCTATTTATGTGCAAATTTAAGTATTTAATTTTAAATTTACTTTTTTTAGGTTGGACCAATGAAATACTATAGAGAACACAGATTGTTTGAGAAGTAACACCATTTGAAGTATGAAGTCGTTATCTATCATGCATTTAATTAACCATATGCAAAATGTGTAAGCCCCGCCTCCTTGTTTACAAACAAAATAGGGCATATTTAATCAACTCAGGGAAAATATTTAGTTACTCAGCATTAAACCTGCAGGATTTCATTTCTAATAAGAAGGAGGTTTTAGCAATGGAAGCTGCCCCTTTGGATGAGTTAAAGCTAATGCTATCACATGAGCTAGCCAAAGCAGCATTAGCTGCCGAATAGGAATTGTGGCCTTCTACATGAGGTTCTTTTTAGCAAAACCTTTTCAGCTGTAGGAATGGAAAACAGCTCCTTCGTCCAGATTACCAGGATAGCAGGTTTCAGGCTACACATGGTCATTGCTAACACCTTCCCAACATTTCTTAGCCCAATAATCCAGAGTAATCCAGAGTTGTTATATATTAGTATCAAAGGAGTCTATAATTAGTGGCTATTCTTCAATGTGACTTCATGACAGTCAGTATATCCTAGCGGCTAATACTGTTGTCCTCCCTGTGCCAGACTGGTAGTGGGTGCCTGTGCAAGTGCCTACATTTACATGTACGACATTTAGCTGACGCTCTTATCCAGAGCAATTAACCGTATTACAGGTAGGGCAATGTAGTGTTAGGACTCTTGCCTTAGGACTCTTATTGGTGTAACACAGCATAGTTACCCAGACTGGAAATCGAACCCTAATCTCCCACATGAGGCGGTAGTTCACTGGCACGTAGTGATGTTATCCATTGTGCCACACTAACCACAAGTGTTATGCCTACGGTCATGTAAAGGCATGTAGCTATATGTGATCTGCTTTCTTCTATCCTGGCAATTCAGTTAGCGCTAGGCAGTGGCTATTTACTGCTACTTTGTTCAGCAAAAGAGCAATAGCTCAAAGTGTTGTTTCCTGTGTTTCCTTATGTACCAAGACGTCACAATAATTAACCTTGCTTACTTTGTGTTTTCCATAGGGTGCACTCTAGGGCCATTTTCGAACATGCCATTCATTTTCCCCATAGAGAAAAACAGCTTAGACCCGGGGGTTCCTTACTTGGGTGTAATGGTGCGCCACCTTATAAGTCTACGCTGAGTACTGTACATTGTTGAGCTATGTGAGTTAAGCTTATTGCATTAAAATACAGGTCAAACAGGTCAAATAAAGTTTTACATATACACCTTTTGAGGTCCTGCATATATATATGTATATATATACCTTACTTAATGACTTACATATCTTATGAGCTGTAATCAGGTCCCATTAAAGTGTTTGCAGGAGCCAGGGGCATGTTAAAAAACATAAGTTATTATTCCACATGTTACCTTTGAGAAGTTAAACAACACAGATAACATAATAAAAAAAAGCCTTCACATTATTCCAATATCCTGCGATCCTCCCAGAGCCGAAAAATAACACCCCAGATAATATTTACATTGGTCACACTTCCAAAAGGCTTGTCTCACCTAGAAGAAGAAACAATGACCGTCATGTCCAAACTGCGAGTCCTCCTTTCAGGGCTTTTGTTGAAGGAAGTAGTACTGTAATCCGCACCTCCACGATACAGGCTTTAGTGCTTAAAGCACTTGAGCATGGAAAGAAACTCCTAGTGGGCTACGAGCTCCAGCTAGACTTCTCAGACTCTTCCCATGTTTTGGTCAAGACGTTCCTTGCTTAGCTGCTTGTTGGCTTAAGGACGGTTTAATCCATCCTGTATCCACAGTGTTTGCTACATACTCTACAGTTTTGACGCCTTGACAGGGTTCCTCTTAGCTGCAGTATGCGGTGCACGTTTTTAAAGGTATGACAGGTTACGTTTTTTTATGCGTGGCTCATGAGGTATGGCACATGGGAATAACTCGGGAAAAACAAACAAACCAAAAAAAAAAAAAAGAAGTCAAGTCGTTTATCATTAGACTCTCTCAAGATCCAAGGCCATGTGGGGATCTCACTAACTGCATCTTTACTATTATCCTACATGCAACAGTAGCATCTTCATTCGAATCTCAAGAAGCTTCTTTCCTCTCACGTCTACGTGAAATAAACTACGCAATCCTTCTTTCCTCATTTTAACAGCCAAAAAAAAAAAAAAAAGAAGTCAGACAGCAAACGTGCACATAGAGACAGTAGTCATCAGGCCTTGGTTCAATGTGGTGCCATAAATTATCCCACACAGGCGCGAACCAATACCATAATAATGAGTGCTAAGAGATGAAATAATACCATTTCAAGTACCTCTGTAGTCTACTCGCATCTCTTCAAGATTTTTATAGGCGAATCGTGTCATAATTCAGAGCCTTACAGCTTGACTATCACTGAGAGCAGTTATAGAGGAGTTTGGCGCTCCTTTGAAAGCCTCAGCAAAGATGGGTTTCGGCTAGAGATCAATTGCAAAGCAAACTTCGCTTTAACCCTCAGAGACCCTCGGGGAATTGTTTATAGCACTCTGTTTATAAGCAAGGCAATGGTTCACTGCTTGCAGTGTATGGTAGAGTAAATTTAAGAAGCGTTCAAGTAAGTATTTCACCTGTGATATATTTTTCCTTCATTCCTTTCTTTAAAAAGCAGTCCAGTATGAGCTGGATGAGGTGTTCTGGGCAAGAAATACACCAAATTGCATGGTATACATATATATATATGTATAAGCATCCCAGACCAAGGTGTGTTTAAGTTACTGCCACCTTAAAACACCTTGCGTGTTTAAGGTGATGGTAATTTCAGGCTCCTGCAGATGGCGCTGCACGAGGATGATGGGGCTATGATGGGTACCTGCGGGGTGTGAGTAACGGGATCCATAGATTGAGAAGAGGTGCTACAGTGCAGTGAATGTCTTGTTCCATGTGTGGAAAATGGCTCCAAAGCAGATGTTAATGATTGGCTAAAACGAGTGACTGCATTTGGATGTGCCAAAGACCATAGTGTGAAGGAAGTAGCTGAATCTGCAGGTGTATGGAAGCGTACGGTCATACGGGTCCACCAGCAGTGGCTAAAATCCCAGTCTACAGGAAACTCTCCTCGGAATTGTGCCAGGGAAGGCATCCACCAAATCTGGACCAACTATGCGATTCCTTGATGCAAGAGTGTCTGAACACTGATGTGGCCTACATCCAGTCCATGCCAAATCGAATTGCAGCTGTTATTTGTGCTAGTGGAGGTATTACACACCATTAGGTGTGTATGTGTATTAGGTGTGTATAAATATTGACCATTAGCTCAGACAGCTATATTTAAAGCTATATATANAAACAAGGAGAAGAGAAGGATAGAAAAGAAAAGAAAAGAAAAGAAAAGAATATAAGTTAATATATAATTCTCTACATTGAGCTCAAGATTGTTCTGTTGTACCTGGGACCTCTAACATACACACTGACCAGCTGTAGCCTTATTATGTATCACAAGCACAATGTAGTTAATTGGTCATAATGTAGTTAAGTGGTCAGTCTTAGAACCTGCATCCTCCTGGTCCCAGTGCAGTGCCTACCCCAGTGGTTCAGGTGTAACGTATTACCTGATGGGTTTTTGTCTTTCTTGGCACTCATGTATCCGTCTTGGTCTTTGTCGATCCTGACTGCCCGTTCGCTCAGCAGTAGGGTGGGGTCAGTGCTATACCGCTGACCACTGCTGTCCTCTGCAGTGCTGAGCCTGGGCGTGACCTGTTTCCTCAGGGTGCCGTTACAGCGTGGGTCCTCTGGGGGTGCTGCTGCGTTCTGCTGGGCTACTGATGCCTCCTGAGAGGAACAGGCTGGGGTTACTGCAGATACGGCAACCACTCTAGGTATGGTGGCCATCATCTCCTCCATGCCGAAACTGCCATCCTGATATGCAAACTGGTTCTGCATGGAGAGAGGAAAACCGACATTTGTATCACCATTAAGCTTTTCACACAGCAATGGATTTCCCCGGAATTTTTTGCCATTAAGATTGCATGGGATGCCCATCTACTGATACTTCTGCTCGACCTAGAGACATTGTTTCTGATACACCACCTCAGGAGTCCCACATCTGTTTGTCTTTTTTCCCCGTCCTTCTTTCCCTCCCCTAGACTCCCATTCATTTTCACTCCAATTCAAACCCTAATGTTTCCATAAACCTGCAGCCACCAAACTGCATGTACTTACTCAGGGCAGATGCCCAAACTGTAATCCACAGCCATACTAACCCACACTCCTCTATGTGTTGATAATTCATCCCTCGTTCCCCCCATAGCAACCACAACCTAGCAGGAAGTGCTATTAATAATATCGCCCCAATAACAGAAACGCCCCAAGAAGTCAAACACAACACTGGGCTCCACCTCAATACTGCAGTTTTTAGTTGCTTTATCTCTTTAACACATTGTAGCATCATACTACTGGTGGAGGAGCCTCTCGGGAGTGTTGCACTCATGGTAGGAGGGTCCTAAATCCTATTAACAGTTGTTGCTGATAGTTCAGGATACGTGTTGTTTTGTGCTAAGCTGTGGCGTTGTTTGGGAGCGGGACATTGCATTGCTACCATGAGATAACTGACTATGGCTTTTTGTGATCTGTCAGGGTGTTCCCTCCCTTCCTGCCTGGGATAAGCTCCAGCATCCCTGTGGATAAGCATCTTAGAAGATGAATGAATGAATGAATGAATGAATGATTATTTGTGACCTGTCCCACTCTGCCCTATGTCAGCCAGGGCTGAGTAGCGGTTTTAACCCTGCTGCTGCTGCTGCTGTTCAATTAAAGAGCTTTCAAACCTCACTAAGTGGTTTCTTATATGAATCTAGAATTGTTGTTTCTGTCCATCCTTCCACCTTGGGAAGAAACCAGACATCTGGGGTAAGGTTTTTGTGGACTGACAAGTGTAAATGTGTCACTGGGATCATGAGAAGCAGAAAACACCACCAGGTTCTAAAACCCAACTTTGGAAAAGAGGAAAAAAGTGTGGTTTGAGCCCAAAGGCTTTCTGCCCTTTTCTAAACAGGTCAAAATGCATGTATTCCTAAAAACCTCTTACCTTTCACACCTCCACAGAAACCCTTTTGGCACCTTCATGCACGAGAGCATATATTAAAACCGCCATGCAGTAATTACTGTTTTGAACGCGGCCATTTGGCCCCAGAAGCCACTTTCATCACTGTGAATATAAACACTAATTGCAAATATAAACACTGATGCTTTTCTGTGCTTACTGCATCTATTGAGTGTCGTAGCGTTTTAGAGGGCCACTTAGCTGGGGGCTTTAATCTATGTGTGTGCATTGTTTTCCATGGCTACGTAGCAATGGTGGAGTGGACACTCACAGCAGGACAGTATGCATTATAGCACAAAGCCATCAAAAAAGCCATCCACCGTTTTACATTGGTTATGAACTGGTAGATGGCAGGGGTCCAACAAATTAGTCAATGACTTTACTGTTGACTAGCTGCTGATCACATGATTGTGATATTAACAATATATATGTCTCAGAGAAGGCAACAGGTGAGGAGCCTGCTGATTCTGAGGTCTGTATCATCTGGTTTCCTAAAGGTGAACAGTGCTTGTTGGAAAGGTCACATCTGGCTCTACTAACCTGTGGAGTTTGGCCTTGTTCCAGCACTTCTCCACTGATCTACATGGCTTCAAAGATCAGATACTGAATGTCTGTATCTCTGGTTTCCCAAATACTACAATAAAAAGCCTATCATATTTCCTAGGATTGCGTGATCCATATCTCCGGTTCCCTGAAAGGGCACGTCTTGCTCTACTGACCTGTGGAGTTTGGCTTTGCTCCATCACTGCTCTGCTGATCTACTGCATTTCAAATATTTGATACTGAATGTCCTTATCTCTGGTTTCCCAAATACCACAATAGCAAGCCATAGACTCCTGTAAAGTTTGAAGTCGGTTGCTTTTATTTTCAATAGAATTCCTTGGTCCGTATTTCTGGTTCCCTGAGAGCTAGCAATGCGGACAAGGACTTGTCGGAAAGGGCACATCACGTTCTACTGACCTGTGGAGGCTGTTTTTGCTCCATCACTTCTCCACTGATCTAATTCTGTAAAGTTTGAAGTCGGCTGCTTTTATTTTCGCTTGGATTCCATGGTCCATATCTCCGGTTCCCTGATGTCTAGTGATGTGAACAAGGACTCGTCGGAACGGATACGTCACATTCTACTGAACTGAGGAGTTTGACTTTGCTCCTGCACTTCTCCGCTGATCTACAGCACTTCAAAGATCAGATTCTGAATGTTATCTCTGGTTTCCCAAAGACTACAATAAAAAGCCCAATATTACTGTATTGAAGCTTTTTTTTCCCCGCTTGGATCCCGTGGGCCATATCTCCGGTTCCCTGGAGGCTAGTGATGCGGGGAAGGACTCGTGGAAAAGGGAGCGTCATGCTCTATTGAGGGTTGCTAAGCCACAGGTTTTTAAAGTCGCTTGTTCATCATCCCCATCTCCTGTGGTTCCATGATGTCATCAGTGATTAGTTAATATCGACCTCACTTTCAGCTTGTAAGTAAGTAACTGCTTGTAGATGGTTAATTGCACAGCAGCAGTGAAATGTGATTAAAATACTGTGCACGACAAACATAGGACAATAAAAACAGCTGCAATTCATGGCAGTGTGATTCGAGTGTTTTATAATTTATTATTTTGACTGCTAAGGAAACTAATTAGCGTTCTTAGGAATGCATGGCTATAACTGGTGGCTTCAACTATGAGAACCAATTAAATCCATGTACACTTGTGAGCTGATTACCAAATGAAAGCTCGGAAGTGAAAATAAACACTCTTTTCAATGCCCTCTGAATTAGCGCGGGCTGAATTTGAGTCAATATTCTGATCAGCTTTGTCCATTTTGGCTCCGTTTTGTTCTCCCTGAGAAGAGTTTAGACGGCAAACTCCGGCAGAAAGACGTCTGTCATGTTCCGGGGAGGCTCTGAAGGATTGATGTGACTCATTGATATTCATAGGGCTCCCTCCGCCTTCTCGCCCATTTAGAGCAAAACAAAACAGCCACTAGAATGCGAAATGGCGCTCGTGGTTAGCGTGCTCAGAGAACGGAGAGGGGTGGGGGGGGATGAGTGTGTGAGGAGTGAGAAGAGATAATAATAATAATAATAATAATAATAATAATAATAACAATAATAATAATAATAATAATGATAAATATAACTTCAACATTACAAACCCATTTTTTCATGTCTGTATAATTCAGTTAGATGTAAAGCAAGCCATTCAGAACAGAACTTTGATATGTGAAGGGTTATTGTACAGAAACTTTCTTTGAAGTGGTGGTGGTGGTCGTGATGGGAACCAGGGGTCACCATGTGTACAGCACAAATATAGCCTACATCTAAAACCACTACATAAATGTTGATGACTGTAAACTAATGGAAAATTAATGGGGACTATTTTGCCTTACAACACCCTGCATGTGTCTCTCTGCCATGAATGGGTGACATGAATGTCTTAGACCAAACATGAATCACAAAACTAAATCGATCGTAAATCAATGCCTCAGACATCAGACAGCAAACTGTCCCCATGTATCTCCATTTTTGTTGATTTTTACTTTTCTACATCATTTGAACACAGCAGCTGCTGTTCATGATGAATGGACCAACAGAAATGGCCCAAAATCACTTGGAAAGACGTCTGGTTCCATTGACTTCCATTACAATTAAATTAGGTTTTTGGCCTCTCCTGTAAAGTTGCCATTTTGAGGACACTTGTTTGTCTTTGGGCAGCAGCGATATGCAAAACCATTTCATGTGACAACTTTCTGTGAGGGAGCCTTTAACTCTTCAGACGTCTGGTTCCTATCAAACTCTGACTGAATTTGTTTACATCTGAAACATTCAGTTATGCAGAAGTTAACTGAATTCCACCTTTAACAGAACGGTAAAGTGATTAAATGCTGTTTTAGCACACTCACATCCAAATCAGTAACGTGTGACCCATGTGCATTATGAACAGCAAACTAACCGCCAGAACGAGCCTTTTCACGTTCATTCATAATCATCTCTGAGCAGCTCTCAGCTGTTCTGTATAGGATCAGGATGGAAATTAAAAAGGGTCAGCTGTGTTGCATTTCAACTGCTTACTTCACATTGGAATAAAACATAAGAAATCTGATTCTGAACGTTCACATTCATGTCGAATGCCCACGAATCGGATGCATATTCGATCTGGGACCACATATGAAAGATCAGATTTGACGTGTTTCGATACAGCCCTGAAAAAATCAGATCACAATCAGTTACAATAAGATAAAAAATCAGATTTGAGTCACTTCTGTGAATCATTCTGACTATTAAGTATTTTCTAAGGCTCTAAGGTGTTCACATTATCAGACACAAGTGACTCAAATCTGAATTTTTTGCCTTGACGCAGATGTGATTTTTTTTCAAGTCAAATCTGATCTTTACAGCCCCTAATAAACCAAAATCCTATCAATTCAGAATAAAACATCTAAAAATATGTGGTGTCTAGTTTCTAAAATTTTAATCTACATCCTATATACTTATATACAAGTTATTGTATATAATATTCCAAAAATGAATATACTGAGGTATCTCAGTACTAATTTCAGTCCTGAATGTCAACAGTAGCATAAAGGTTAGGATTGGGATCTTCATTCCAAGCAATAACTTCACAATGCTTGGGTTCCATTTAAATCACCATATTTCTTTCAGACCCCTGCAGTAGCGTTTTCCTGTTTCTTGTTTGTTTCAGAATGGATTCTTCTTTCCAGGTCATGGTTGCAGATCCTGATTGGATCTAAATGAGTGGACTGACTTGCCTAGTTCAGAAATTCCCAATTTATTCCGCTCCTAAACCGCTTGGCTACATTCAGCAATGCATTTTGGGTCATTGCCTTGCTGCATAATGAAGCACCTCCAAGTGGGCCTCGAGGCATTTCATTGTAGGCAAATGAGATTATTTTGGAAACCGGCGGCTGCTAAAATCATCGCGGTGCTGCCATTCTTCGTCATCGAGAAATGGACCAGATGAGGTACAACGCATTCTCATCTGAGCGCTACACTCTCTAAACCTCACACCTGCAGTTTTGTTTTCGGTTCATGGCTGTAAATCTCCCAGCACTTTAGTGCAGTGCTTTAATTCAACTGATAAAGTTCTCGGAGTTCTGGAGACAGCTTGCAATTTCAGTGAAACTTGCTGTAGGGTTGTTTTTTTTGTGTGTCCACAGTTTTGGTAATTGTCCTGTCATCAACCTCACTTGTTCCCAGGCATTGAAAACTGCAACAGCACATCACTGATTTCTTTCTCCGTTCCCAAGAAAATCATTGACCAATTGTTGACTTTGACTATGCTCAATTTTATGAGCTATAATACTGCTGTTTTCTATTTTTCCACTTCTCAAGTTTACTCAGGTTGTTTATTCCAACCGAATGTTCAAACGTCTTCATACTGAAGACTTTATTTTACAGACTTGTGCCTTCAAACAGTTGCTGCTTCATAAAACAGTTACTTACCTCACAAAGAAAGACAAAATAAAACTACATTTCCATTGTGGGGGGCAACTGAATGTCCCTACAGTGTCAAAACTACAGACATTCTGTCCCCACAACGGGCTAACTACACACACACACACACACACACACACACACCCTGCACCCACTGACTGTTTTCTTGATGACGTCATGGATGTTAAGAGTTAATAAGCCAATGGCCTTGGGGCACCGAGTAAACAGCCAGCCCGGACTGGCTGTCTATGAGCAAACATCACCTTCGCTTGAGCGAAGACCCTGATATTTACCCAGACTGGCCCTCTTAATGAAAGTGCCACCAGAGAGGCAGCCTGGGAAACTGTGTGGGGATCTCAGTCTCCACAGACAAAGAGAGAGAGAGAGTGAGAGTGAGAGTGAGAGAGAGATAGAAAGAGAGAAAAGCACTTTACCCACTGAAGCAGAGAGGCCGGAGGCTGCTACTGAAATCCCCTAAAACATCAATCGTTTCAGAGGTCACTCTAAGCAAATATGAGCAAGAGCATTCCTTGAAGACATATGGCGGAGATTATTTTGGGAAGGTCTGTTTTTTCATAAAATCATAGCACATTCGTGTTCTAAGTCCAAAAGGAGCCCAACTGTGGACCTGGACGACTGGGGTCCAGCACAGTCTGGTGATTACTTTTGGTCTAACATCCCTAATTCAGCTCAATAGTCACTCCAGAGTAATTAAGTCAAATTCAGTTTGTTTGATTTTTTTATATTAGTGTTTTTTGGTACCTTATGGATCTGGCTTGTAACTCACTCACTCATGTTTAACAGGGGGGAAGGTTCTCCACAAGGGGGTGCACTTAAGCATGCTCCCAAAAAAAGCATTTTATGTAGTATTAAAAAGGGATTGACCGCTTCAAAAGGTTCTTTAATCGTCTCGAGTTGCTGATTATGCTGCCATCATCAAATATGTGGCTGGTTTAAGGCATTACAGCATAAAAACAAAGGCATGTTGAGCACTGACATCAACTTCTGGTAAAAGAGTTGGCTTGAAGCGCAAGTTTAGCTTCCGTTTGAAAGAAGATATAAAGATACTGCATAAGTTTGATATAGAGACCATATTTACACATGCGTATGCAGTAAAGGNACTGAATAAGTTTGATATAAAGACCATATTTACACATGCATATGCAGTAAAGGACTGGAATTAAATGTCTTCATCTTTTTTTTGTCATATGAAGAAATAAAAAAAATGGCAGAATCTGCTGGATCTGCTCTACAGGCTGAATATACTATGGAGGTGGGGATGGTGAACTGAGTGGAGAACAGGAGAGACAGAAGGAGGAGACAGACAGACAGACAGACAGAGACGCATTGTTTTAGGAGCTTTATGTCTGGAGTTGACATTTCTTAATGTGGCATAAGGCATTCAAAAATGACCAAAATAGCCCAAGACTTACAAATGGTCAAATTTAGAATTCAGAATTCAGAAACGGTGGGCAGCCCTATCCATAGCATCTGGAGAGCAGTTAGATGCCTTGCTCAAGAGCACTTCAGTCAGGGAATCTTGTTGGTTCAGGGAATCAAACCAGAGACCTATGGTCGCTGGTCCACATACATACACAACATCTAACTGGTCCACATACACAACATCTCCACCATGGAGAAGAGCCATTTAACCATGTAAGCATTCAAATTATGCCTTGAGTTATCATGGTGTAGCATATGGTCATTCATTTACTACACGCGACACCTAAAAATAACCGGCCTTAACCCACACCAGCAGGAGCTTACAAATGCACTGTCCCAAATCTGTGTGAGTACAAAGTAAAAGTCCTAAAACACACTCTACATAAGTACTGGAATCCAGGGTACATTAAAAGTAGCTGCCGTTGGAGTGCTTCTGCCAGGCTATGGAAAAGACCACAGGTTCAACAAGAACCAGGGGTGCCATGGACAAGTGTAGCTCCACATCAATCACACTGAGTGTTTTTCCCAAAGACATTTCCCAAACCTGCCTTCCAGAAATTAGCGTCACAAAAAACATGGAGAGGAACCAAGACTCCAGAGGAGAAACTCACTAAGAACATGAGGAGGAACCACAAAAAGGAACCTAGAATTAAAAAGAGATTTTGTTTTCCTGTGGGCCGTCCCGGACAGTGTTGGACACAGGCAGGACATGAGACACTCAGAAAGATAAGCCAGTGATTGATGTTTTAATGTCTATGAGAAAATGCTATTGACCGTGTCTGACACATGATGTTAGAGCAACGCGTAGATGCACGAACAGGGAAATATCCCAACTGAGGAAAATGACTCACATACTTTTTATTTGGCTCATTAATAACTCACAATAACTAAAGAATGTCATTGTGTTCATAGCCTTAAGCACTGGATGTTCATTACGGACAGCTGGCAGTGTGTCTATCTGTGGACCACGACAGCATACGTGCTACTATGTCACAATCAGCATGAAATTCCATATCACATAGATAAACGGGCAGACAGATTTATTATTGTTATTGGTGTTATTATTATTATTATTATTATTGTTATTGTTGTTGTTGTTACTGCTGTTATTATCATTAATAATAATTATTATTATTAATTATTAAGCAATAATTCTCAAACTCTGAAGGGTTTAAACAGGGAGGGAACACCACCCAGTGTCCATCCACTCAAGGTCACCAGCAGAGAAAGTACAGACACATTGCAAAACTCAATCCAGGCCAAATCAGCAGCAGCAGATTCAATGAAATAGTAAAGGAATACATGAAGACCCGGAATTCTCAACATGCATTAAAATGCAAAGGAGTCCAAACTATGCAAATTCCTGGTGAATGACATAAAATATGAAGTGTGATATGATGAGGAGAGAGAGAGAGAGAGAGAGAGAGAGAGAGAGAGAGAGAGAGAATTTGTCAGCATGCTTGACCTCTTGTCCTTGTCCATGTTTCCGTAGGAAAAGTGAAAGATTTGAATACTGGAGGGTGCTCTGTGCACCATTCCCTGCTGAAGAGGGCTGCGAGACAGACGTGATTGATTGGCTCCAAATTTGTCATGGAGAGAGAACTCAGCCTTCCCGTTTCTGAAGTGGGCCGATATTATGTTTTGAATAGAGAGGGCAAAGGACGGGAAAATATTCCGTAAACTGGGAATAAATGGCCGGAGTAGAACTTAAGGGTATATTGATGAAAACTCAGATTTTTGAGAATTTCTTTCTTCTTGCGATAATAACTTCATTCCAGCATCTCGTTTTTTTCCCTAGATGAGAATTCTGAATGGACAAATTTGGATAGACAGAGAGGACTGTGTACAAATGTAGGGCTTCGCGAGATTAGTGTTTTTTGCCGGTCCTATTCATTTCAGTCTGATGGGATTTATGGATTCAGTGGAAATACGGGCTTGTAATTATGTGCTGAAACAATCAAATACCATGTGTACAGAGTTCAGGGAGAACATGTGTACGTATGAAAAGCAGCTCTAAGGGCCAGGACAGCTTTCATCCACCAGTAGCCAGGCTTCCATCCACATATATAATGTATATGCTGACATACCAAATAAATCCAAAGAGTAAACAGACATAAAGCGTCTGTACATTTCTTGAGCCAGTTGTTCCAACATTCTGCCTCAAAATATAGTCATAAAATTAAGCCATACAGAAAAGAGCTCTTGCTCCACAATTCTCAGAAGCGCTCTCATTAATGTGATGTAGAGAGTTTTAGAGCTGACAGAAATTCGCTTGAAATTAATACAACACTTACGATGGCCTTGTACTAAAACCAGTCCTTCACACTTGCACATCTCATACATCTCATTGCACATCTTAGGGATTCAAGAGTGGGCTTCTATAACTTTGCTCCAAAAAGGACCTTTTTGGCAAAATTAAACTTATAACAAGCTAATAAGATCATAGCACCACCGATACAGTCAGTAAGTGCATATTTCATTCTGCTGTCTGCAGGCGTCTTTGAATAAGCAGCCATGTTTTAGGCCTAATCAGGATGTTCCTAATTTATAGGTACCTAATTATTAACTAAATAATTACAGATGCTTAACAAACATGTTATTCATATATAAATAATGAGCAGTTAATAAATTATTACAAACATAATTCATCTTTAATTTGCGACCCCTAACGTAACGCTACCCAAGTTAATACGACCTGTGATTCCAGACTTGTGTACAGTATTGTATAGTGTGTCTGAATGAGGCTGATTGAGTTTTCCCTCTCACCCGGTTGGAGTCGACCCGTGAGCGGGTAGTGTACGTTAGCGGAGGGATGTTGAAGGCGTGAGGAACCAGGTACTCCTCGGCATCCATCAGGTCCTCCAGCTCCTCCTCATCCAGCAAACTCTGGAAAAACTTGCTGTCATTGGGACTGGGCAGCTTCATCCGGTCATCACCCTGAGGAACACATGAGCACCGTTATTACTCTTATGTTTAGGGCACTTAGCAGGCTCTTTTACCTACTGTGAAATTCAGAAACACATATCATCAGTCTCAGAACAAAGCAGAGTATCTACAGACATGGTCATTTTACAGGAGATGGGGGAAAAAACCCTATTAAATTTTAATGGAAGTTGGATTTAAATCCAAATGGGATTTAAATCCAAATACTTTTGGACCATTGGTCGATTCATCATGGAATTTTCCCTCACTGTAAAAAGTTGTTGACATATAGCTCTAGAACTTTTTATATAAAATCAAAAATGACAAAAAAAAAATAGACATATATAGTTTTATTTGAGCACTGACGATATACTATATATACACCATATCCATAATTTTGGATCCATAAAATCCAAATTCTTATTCATAAAATCCAAATTCTTATTTTGTTCTAATTTCACCATTCCACCTTAAATGGTGCAGCACTTACATTCTGGTGTAAGTAACTACTGCTGGTAATTGCTGCACCATTTAAGGTGGAACAAATAAATTTTGTTGGTGAGTGTTCAGACTGCCAGCCCAAATCAGATTTTTGGCATATTCAGATTGATTACTCAGAGTCTGGACATCACCAAAACATGTGAAATTTGATGTCTGCAAATTGGATCCAAACTGTATTTGAAGGTGTGCTGAAATGTGATTCCAATCGGATTTTTAAAGATGGATCTCGGTCTGGCTGCTCAAATTGGATTTCACAGTGTCTTTTGTATCACTCGCCATGCACCAAACAAGGACAATGCCAAATCCAGAGTGACGGAAGTGCTGGGGTTCAAGAAGAACACCTAAGAGCTGTGACCTGTGACTTGAAATGATGCACCTCTCCTGCATCCACATATGAAAGTCATGCCACCAGTGCGGCTACGTAATTACTGGCACCTGCATCATTAGCAATTCACAGCAACCCATGCAGAGTGGTTGGCGATGGCCGGACACACAAATCTGATCTGATCACTTACAAATAGGTTCCAAAAACCTGATTTGAGAAACAATTCCAATTTGCCTGCAGTCTGAACACAGCCCAAGAGGCAGACTTCAGGCTCATGTGCCAGACTGCTTTTCCAACCTGGGTCAGTACAACGCAGCACTGACAACACAAGTTTTCCTAAAAGATCAATCTCTACTGTCAGTTGCAAAACAGCAAACAAGGGAAATTAAAGTATTTAAGCAGAATTATGTTCTGTGACTCTTTGGCCATTTAGCACTAGCTAACTATAACAGCTGACTATAACAGTATCGGAGAGTATTGTAATGTTCTAGATAGCTTTTGTATTAGTATCTGCAGGATCCACTATATATTAGTCTGATAGTCAAAGTTCTGTAAGATGAACTTCATCTGATCAACAGGGGAATAACATGAGAGTCAAATGAGAAGCAGCAGCAGTAAATATGATCATGGCTAGACCTGTAAACATGCTAACAAGAGCCGCTTAACCTGAATGTTAGAGCCGCTTCTGTCAGTAATGACTCATCTGCCACTGTGTAGTCACTTACAGGCTGACCCAATGTGAGTCTAGACTGTTACTGAGGGTGCCGAAAGAAGTCAAAGTCAAAGTGAACTTTATTGTCATTCAGGCTTTACAACAGGAGTGCATAGCTGAACGAGACTGCGTTTCTCCAAACTCCAATGTGCAAGTTTAAACATAGGGCAAACACACGAGACATACTAGTAACATGACAGTGCAGACGAGACATACGTATAAATATAGAAGAAGAAACAAAAAAAGTCAACAAACAGGAAATTATACTTTGCACTTACGGAAATATTGCACTTTGTATAGAAACATATTGCTATGTTTCTAAGTGATAATATTATTGCACACTGTAACATATAATGTAAACATAACACTGTAGGTGTAAACTGAACACTGGGAGTGGTAAAGTGCTTGGCTATAATAAACAGTGGGATTATTGCACACAAATTAGCAGCATTAAAAAATTGAGATGTGAGCTGCAATAAATAATATATATTAATAATATTGTGTACAGTTCTGATATGCATGAGTTGAGTAGTCTGTGGGCCTATGCAGGTACTGAGTATTTTGACATTGTGTGTGTTCATTATGTGTGTGTGTTCAAGAGTTCAACAGTCCTGATAGGTCTGCATAGGTCTCTCAGCATAATAATAGCCTTTAGCCCCAATTAAGCCTTTAGCTAGCATAGCAGCCCACTAGCTGGGCTACAGTCTCCATTAGCCACTAGCTGGTCATCTGTATCACTCGGTAGGAGATTCTGGAGTTGGAAAAAGCACAGAAAGTCGCTGCTCCTGATGCTGTGAATGACTGTCCAGACAACAAACTTGACCATAATTCTCTTCTTCTTCATTGTCACCTTATTTGCTGCATTAGTTTCAGTGTAAGCTGCTTTGTTACCTGGATGACCAGGTAGCGCTGAGGGTCTCGGGCCATCCTGCAGAACTCGGCTGCCAGCTCCTTAAACTTAGGTCTGCTGTCTGCATCGATCATCCAACCTGCAGAGATCATCCAACATAGAGCACAACATTCTGTTAGAGCTGAACTGGAGAAACGACAGACCTTCTGAAGGCCACACAACAGACCCCTCTGAAGCCTATCTGCCTTGCGCAGGGGCACAAACAGGCATACCTATTATGAAGTCATGGGATTTGAACCCAAACTCAGCTCTTCTACCTCAAGACTGCAGCCACCTCTGGCACATGTTCATACGCGACCAAAGAATCACTTACAGCTCAATATTACAGTATTATTAGACTTTATACACAGGCCTACAGAGCACTGCAGCCAACACAGAAAGTGTTTCCCATTTTCCCTCTAATGTTTTCGCCACAAATTTATTATGTTTTTGGATTTTCAGCGTTTTAGTTCCCAACTGTTCCAAATCCTTTATCATCCTGAGGAGTGTATTCAATATAGACGGACAAACGCTGCCAAAAGCTTTCCGGGCTGTGTGGATGCCTAACTCATCTCGACAGGCTCAAGCTGCCACCAGTCGTGCAATGACACTATGAATTCCGTACACTTCCGTTGTGGAACTGAGGAGAGCCAAACACTGATGGCTGGTTCACATCGTGTGTGGAGAAGGAGGGTAATGAATCCTGCTGCCTCATCACAACTCTGTGCTAAATGAAAGTACTTGGGTTACATTTGGAACATGGCTCCCCCCTGCACAAGGGATGGTTGTGTCTGCTCACAATGTCACTTGAAAGTCAAGGCTAACACAAAAACATGTCCTTCAAAAAGTGTACTGTCATTTTGCTACACTATTTAAAAGTAATAACATGATTATTTACATATTAGGTTACATTACTGCAGTTGCAGTTATATTTGTATTGTACATTCGGTAAATCCATTTGTTCCACGTGTTCCAAGAAGATTCTTCAGTAACATCTCATCTCAACACCTCAATTCATATCAAAATAAATAGAAGGGACGTGAGGTATTTAATTTAGGTAAAAATCAGTTGGGCACCAGATACTATCAGGTGCTTACCAGATTCTATGTGAAAATATAGTGTGTGGTGCTCACCCAACAGTATCTGGTGCTCACTTGATAATATCTGGTGGTCACCCGAAGGAATTGTGTTCACTTGATAGTGTCTGATGCTCACCTCACAGTATAAGGTGCTCACCATATAGTATCTGTTGCGCATATAATAGTATCTGCTGATTACCACACAGCATTTGGTACTCACCTTTTAGTATCAGGTGCTCACCACACAGTATTTGGTGTGTACCTGACAGTATTGGGTGCTGAGAACACAGAAGCTGGTGTGTACCTAATGGTATCAAGTGCTCACCACATAGTATCTGAGGTTTACCTGATGAGTATGAGGTGCTCATCATATAGGCTCAGTTGCACACCTCTTAGTATCAGGTGCCTACCACATAAAATTTGGTGTGCACCCGACAGGATTGGGTGCTCAGCACACAGAAGCTAGTGTGTACCTAATAGTATCAAGTGCTCACCACATAGTATCTGCTGTTTACCATACGAGAGTCAGTGGGTACAGAATGGTACCGAGTACTCACCACATGATATCTGATGTTAAACAGATTGTTGTATCTGGTGCTCACCTGATCGTATTTGAATTTGGATTTGAAACTTCTAATTAGTGTTCACCACATAGTATCTGGTGTGCACCAGATTCTTACTTAAAATATACACCACATCCCTCCAGGGACTCTGTAAGAACTTTTTTTGTAAGAACTTGATACAGCTTCAAATTTTAGAATCTGCACTTCTGACAAATTTGTTTGGGCAGTTAATCGGTCAAGGCTTCCTCTCTCACGCTGAATGGCAAACAACGTCCAGTGAATCTGAAATTTAGTCTTTACAAGCAAATCAGGCTTAAAATCAGCTGTACAGTGTAAGCCTGGCTTAACACGTTACATTAACTGCCAACATAATTATGAGCTGACAGTGGAATCAACCAGTCACGTTTTGATTTACAATGCCCGGTACCAAAAGACCATCAAATCTAGGCCTTCTGGAAGTCCTACATACGTCTCTGAACATGAGTTGTAGGTGGGTTGTTTTCCCGTTCTCAGACCAGGTTATAACATTTACGGCCCAAACTGAAGGCCTAGCTCTAATAGCCGTGGTTCTCCACCGCTGCAGATGCTGGAGTAAATGCTGAATTGGAGAAAACGCTGAATTAAAGTGAACCCATGCTGTTAAATATCATCACTGCTGTTTGATTTTATGCAGTGTTTATGCCTCCCTCCACGACAGGCTGAGACGTGAGAGCAATAAACGGTGATGTTGAGGTCGCAGTGGTGACCTCATGAGCCTGTGAGAGGTGTGTGTGTCTGTATGTGTGTGTGTGTGAGCAGTACAGGGCTGCTGTGCACCGGAACATGGCATGAGGTGAGGGTGTGGGCCAGCCACTGTCAGTCACATGCAAAAGCAGGAAAGTACAGAAGGCTTGTTTTCTCCTGGAGGAACATGACTGTCACTGGCTGCTCACCACACTACAGGGAGAGGATGACCTCAGTGCCCCAGTGCCACTCACAACAGCTCAGCATTACCGCACTGCTAGAGGAAAGACGCTGCATATATCCGCACTGCAAATGGAGAGATGGACACGAATGCTATTGGTGGGCTAAGATATACTATGTGGAAAGGGTGGTCTTGAGATACGGACAGTGGCCACTTTATTAGAAACCCAGACGATGTAGGTCCACCTTGTTGGTGTACAGTGTAGATACTGTAGCTTATCTGATGTGTGTGTTGGTCATCCACTGTCCTTTCAATGGGTCAGTTCCGGACCACAGAGTTGCTGTTGGCTATTTTTGGGTGAGGTCGCCTCTCTCATTCAAGCCCAATGAGCTCTGACAATATCTGGGATCTTAGGGCAGCCAATTTGACATGTACGACATTGTGCTTGTGCTTTGCTGTTTGAGGAATTGTCTTTTTAATGCACACAATAATGCTTTATCTTCTTCTTCTTTTTCATCATCTTTATGTCTGACCGATGATGAATAGGGTAGAGGGGGCTGGTAAATGGACTATATGTCTGAAGCAGTAAGAGAAACATGTGCACATTTCAAATTTCAGGAAAACTGAATTCCCTACATCTTTAAGGTACGTAGACTATACTGTGCTCTCAATTACAAATCAGTATTTGCCGCAAAGCGTGGTTGTAGGAAAATGTTCTAAATCCTGTTCTAAATCATTTTTGGACTTGTTTCATGCTTTCTACAGATTTTCCACTCAGTTCTAATTCATTAATAATGATCAATTATTCAGTAATTCATTAATTATATTCTCTAAGTGGTCATCAAAGCACTCTCCCAAGCAGCTCTGGATAACAGCATCTGCTAAATGCTGTGAACATAAATGTGGCCCTGAAAAAACTTCTGATGTTGAGAGAGAGGGAGAGAGAGAGAGAGAGAGAGAGAGAGAGAGAGAGAGATAGTAGAGAAGTCAGAAAAGAGAGAAGAGAGACCGAGAAATAGGAGAGAGTAAATAGGAATGAGAGAGAGAGAGAGAGGGGGGAGCGGGCAAAAGAGAGAGAGAGAGAGAGAGAGAGAGAGAGAGAGAGAGAGAGAGAGAACATACATTTGACCATGACCATGTAAATGTCGATGGTGCAGAGAGAGAAAGGGAAAGAACAAATTGCTAAATAAATTGCTAAATTTCCCTCGGGATCAATAAAGTATCTATCTATCTATCTATCTATCTATCTATCTATCTATCTATAGAAAAGAGAAGATAAACACAGAGAGAGAAGAGAGAGCGAGAGAGAGAGAGAGAGAGAGAGAGAGAGAGAGAGAGAAAACGTACATTTGACCATGACCATGTACACGTCGATGGTGCAGATGGGGGGCTGGGGCAGCCTCTCTCCTTTCTCCAGCAGGTCAGGAATCTCTCGTGTTGGAATCCCATCATATGGCTTCCCCCCAAACGTCATCAGCTCCCAGATAGTCACCCCTGAAATAAACCATACCAATCAAACCTGCTCATTACCCTATAACAGACCAAAGGCTTCCTCAGCATATCACTGGCACAGTAAAACCCTGTATCTCCACTTTCCTCAATTTTATTTTTCACAGCATTTGCCCTTTCAAATACATGAGACCCCAAGGTGGGAACTCATATCTCAGTCCAATTAAAACATGTGTGAGAATTTCATGGTGAATGGACCAACAGAAAAGGCCCAAAACTGCCTTTTTATGAAAAAAACAAAACATATTTTGGTTTCTCTAATAAAGGTGGCATTGATTATAATACAGCACTGACATTTTCCTCTCCCACATTCTTAAAACAGAGAAACCATGAAAGTGGTGTTTAATGCATTTTGAATCAAAACCCTTCAAATATTATCTAACATTCTAAGTACTAAATACTTCATTACACAGCGCTGCAATGAATTATACTGGCATTTGATTCAAATTCTGTATCAATAGGTTTGACTTCTGACTCTTTACCATTTGTTTTGATATTAAAAAATGAACAAAGCATGAAAAAATATTATTTTTCTTTCCATTAAACCAGACGGAGCAATAACTGTTTTATTATTTATCAAATCATAACAAAAAAAATCTTCTTTTTTTCTGAGAATTCTACTCAGAAATACAGATTTTTTTTTTCAGAATTTGGACGTTTGACAGAAACATGCCATTTAGAGTTAATGCTATAAAGCCTGATTCTGATATTCATCTTACCGTAACTCCAGACGTCGCTCTGGTGGGTGAACTTCCTGTAGTGGATACATTCCAAAGCCATCCACTTAATAGGCATCTGCAAAAAGAGGACATATACAAGTCTGAGAAAGTGATAAGGAACATACTAAGCTTACATTCTACAGACATCACTGAATACTTGATAGAAATTTATATATTTGTGGAAGATATCATTATAATAACTACAATAATTACTGTCATACTGTAAACACTACACACACTGCAGATTCATACTGGATTAAAAACACTCCACAGTTATTACTGTCAGACTGTAAACACTACACACACTGCAGATTCATACTGGATTACAATCACTCCACAATCATTACTGTCAGACCGTAAACACTACACACACTGCAGATTCATACTGGATTATAATCACTCCACAGTTATTACCGTCAGACTGTAAACACTACACACACTGCAGATTCATACTGGATTAAAATCACTCCACAGTTATTACCGTCAGACCGTAAACACTACACACACTGCAGATTCATACTGGATTAAAATCACTCCACAGTTATTACTGTCAGACCGTAAACACTACACACACTGCAGATTCATACTGGATTAAAATCATGCCCCCTCAGTAATCACTTCAATTATGCAGCCTTTATAGAAGGCAAAACTAATCCAGCATGAAAAGAGCTTTGCACAGCATCAAAGTGGCTGCTCTCGGTTTTGAACAGTTGTAATACACATTTAGATGCCTTCACTATTACAGAGGACATGAGCCACCTCCGGCAAAATTACACTTCTAGTCTTGGATGTTCACACATCTCTGTTCTCTTAATCAAACCTTTTCCCCAAACTCCAACACACAGCCCAAACGCAGCTGTCAAAGTCAGGAATCCCTTTGAAAACAGTGAGCAGGTTGGGCCGTCTGTGTCTCAGTGTAACGAGCTTAGCTAAAACAGTTTTCAGAGTGGTGTAAAGAGTCTCCCCTCCGAGAACACAAACATGTCAGGATCAAAATTACAGACAGTTAGAGCTAAATGGAAACGTTTGACTTCACCAGGCAGCTCTATTGATTTCTACACGGGAGAGTGAGGAGGTGAAGTGGTTCTCATTTACAAGAGCAGTGTGGATGAGCCATAGGCCAGAATGAAGGCTTTGCCAACTGAAGGCATGGGAGAGGATGTACGACTCGTGGTGGAGATAGACAATAACATTTTTAACATTAGGATATTTATGAATTAGCAGTATTTTTAAAATTTCAATAGACAATTTAGGATATTAGATGAAGAAAAAAAAAAACGCAATAGGTTTAATATTTCGTTGCTGCCTAAAGAAAAACATGTATCTCCATTTTTGTTATTATCTCGATTTTTACTTTTATGCATCATTTGAACAAAGCAGCTGCTGTTTACACTGTGCGAAATTTTCATGATGAATGAACCAACAGAAATGGCCCAAACTCACTTGGAAAGACGTCTGGTTCCATTGATTTTCAAATTTAATCAGGTTTTTGGCCTCTTTTGTAAAGTTACCATACTGTGCAAAAGATCCACGCTTCTGTTAATTTCATTTACAGTTAACCACAAATTAGTCACTTTTCAAATGTTAGAAAATAGCAGAACACATGGCAACACTTTACTGGAAGGGTGTCTACATAACACATTCATAACATCTTATATAAACCCTTCATAATGTAGTCATAAGCGTTTAAATCAACATTCATAAAGTATACATGTTTTACATGATATCAATATGGAGTCCTATGCCAATTTTTCAAAATAAAAGTCTTAATTAATTAACAGAAATGATATATGAATATTTTCAGTGAAATGTCTCATTTCTGCACAGGCAAAATGAAAAAGGACTGTATGGGCTGTTGGACGAATCCTCTGCCACAATAACAATATAAAGAAGACAAAGAGTAGGAAGTAGGAAGAATAACAATGTGCAAAAAGAAAGTCTAGACTAAAAAAGTAACAGAGCTCTTCCTGTCCAAAGAGGAAATGAGACATTTCACTTAAAGGAATCTAGAATTGGAAAATAATAAATTAAAAATTTTATTTTGAAAAATGCCCATCACTAAATGACATAGTACTCCATATTATTATCATGTAAAACACGTATACTTTTCTGAATGTTGATTTAAAGAGTTAAGAGTTAAGATGTTGTGTAAGATGTTTCTGTCAACATTCTTCTTGAACAGCTACAAACCTCCTTTCAGACCTCCATAGTGTTGAGGTGTCTTCTCACAATGGAAGGATGGACAGAAACACCCGTGGATGTTCTCAGATCTAAAGCAAGAGTGGAGTTCACGCTCTCCTCTCTCTTAAAGGTGAAAGCTTTAAGTGCTGTTCATCTGAGGGAGACAGTTTTATTGGTCTTCCAGGTCTTGTTCCAGGAAACTGTTAAGAGCTCTATTTTCTCTGTAGCTTTTATTCATTTTACTACTCTATATACACCCGTCAGCCATAACATTAAAACCACCTCCTTGTATCTACACTCAGTGTCCATTATATCAGCTCCACTGACCATATAGGAGCACTCTGTAGTTCTACAGTTACAGACTGTAGTCCATCTGTTTCTCTGTGTACTTTATTACCCTGTTCTTCAATGGTCAGGACCCCCACAGGACCACCACAGACCAGGTATTATGTGGGTGGAGGATCATTCTCAGCACTGCAGTGTAGTGTTTAAAGACTGTGTCCACTCACTGTCCACTCTATTAGACACTCCTACCTTGCTGGTCCACCTTGTAGATGTACAATCAGAGACGATAGCTCATCTGCAGCAGCACAGTTTGAGTTGGTCATCCTCTAGTCTTTCATCGGTGGTCATAAGACACTGCCCACAGCACGCTACCCACATGACGCTGCCCACAGGATGCTGTTGGCTGGATAGTTTTGGTTGGTGGACGATTCTCAGTCCAACAGTGACAATGAGGTGTCCAGCAGCACTGCTGTGTCTGATCCACTCACACCAGCACAACACACACTAACACACCACCACCACGTCAGTGTCACTGCAGTGCTAAGAATGATCCACCACCCACATAATACCTGCTCTGTGGTGGTCCTGTGGGGGTCCTGATAATTGAAGAACAGGGTAATACAGTATACAGAGAAACAGATGGACTACAGTCTGTAACTGTTGAACTACAGAGTGCTTCTATATGGTCAGTGGAGCTGATAAAATGAACAATGAGTGTACATAGAAGAAGGTGTACCTAATGAAGTGGCCTGCCTGCTTTTGACGACCTGCCCCGAAAAATGAATTACTTGTTCAAGAGAAAGAGAAGAAGGTGGAGTTGAGGGAAGTTGCAGAGTGAGGGAGTGAATATGGATAGAGGAAATAAAGAGTGCTCTTGTGGGACAGCTAATTTACAAGTTGATTATGTAGTGAGCTCTGTAAATCCGGCAGTAAATTAACCTGTCATAGCAGCCTGTGTTCTAAAACCAAGAGACCATCGAGGGATGAATATTAAGTGCACCGCATCTCCTGATTACTTCAAAACAATATCAGATTAACTTGTTCCTCCGTCAGACGCCAAGAGTGCACCTGCTAACTCTCGGAGCCAAACTGGCAACCCACGCACCAACTACTGGGCGGAAACCCGGCTGAGAGAGTCACTGACCTTCCCTCCGTCCGCGTTGTACTCTTTCTCATCTCCGTCCAGCAGCCGCGCCAGGCCAAAGTCTGTGATCTTGATGTGGTTGGGTGACTTCACCAGGACGTTCCTGGCTGCCAGGTCCCTGTGCACTAGCCTCCGCTCTTCCAGATACATCATACCCTGTTAATGACAGCAGCACAGTGTCGGACAGTGTCACAACTACAGCAAAGACAAACTAGAGAGTTACAGAGAGTCATTTCTCATTATTAGATTATTATTTTACTTATTCCTAGACATGTTTTAATAGTCTTATTGTCATTTGGTCTACCAACAGAATAAAACACTTTTTCAATATACACTCGTCATCAAAAGAATACTTGCACCCAGAAGGAGGTGTGGGATTGCAGTGCTATTGGGAAGGAAGATAAGGATTACCAGGACCAATAAATGATGATAAATTTAGACTGACATGATCAATATTTATTGAGCTACACATACAGAAGTAGTGTCTCTCAGTATGGCTATTGTATGCTATGTATTGCTAAGGCAACATGCCAGACATGGAGTTGTAGAGGTTCCTAATGGTGTCCTGTGATAATCCATCCCATGCAGCTTGAATATTCTCACACAGTTCCTGCAGATTGTG
>CM067480.1:37250175-37270355 GCA_034552555.1 Semaprochilodus insignis
GGATATATTGAAAGAGAGAGGAGAAAGAAGGAGAAAGGAGGAGAGAAGAGGAGGGAGAAAAGAAAGTGAGAGAGAATGAAAGAGAAAAGAGAAAAGAGAGATAGATAGAGAGAGAGGGGGAGAAATGTGGAGAGAAAAAGAGGAAGAAACAGAGAAGGAGAGAAAGAGGGAGCGAGATTGAGAGAGAGAGACAATGAGAGGAAGATGATGTACCTGCCTGCTGTTTATGTATATTCTGTTACACTAGAGTGAATTGTTGACCAGAGTGGGAGGGGAGATTGAATTGATAGACGACAGCATCCTGTGGGCAGCGTCCTGGGAGCACTAATGAAGGACTAGAAGATGACCAACACTGCACTGTGCAGCAGCAGATGACCTATCGTCTCTGACTGTACATCTACAAGGTGGAGCAGCAAGGTAGGAGTGTCTAATAGAGTGGACAGTGAGTGGACACAGTGTTTAAACCCTCCAGCAGCACTGCTGTGTCTGATCCACTCACACCAGCACCACACACACTAACACACCACCACCACCTCAGTGTCACTGCAGTGCTGAGAATGAACCACTACCTACATAATACCTGCTCTGTGGTGGTCCTGTGGGGGTCCTGACCATTGAAGAACAGGGTAATAAAGTATACAGAGAAACAGATGGACTACAGTCTGTAATTGTAGAGCCACAAAGTGCTCCTATATGGTAGATGTAAGGCTGACTAGTGTATTTTACCCTAATTTCACAGTACTATGGAGACACATATGTACAACACACATCCAGTTAACATACCTGCAGCACACCACTTTGCTGATAAAGCTCTATGAAGCTTAACTGCTTTGAAAGGATGCGTTTGTGGACGTGGCATTAACTGGTCAATTCTTATCACTGACTCATCAAATAACCATCAAATCAAATCAACATCAGATCAATGTTAACATGCACTCTCACTCTCTCTCCTGTTAACAGATCTGTCTGTCTCCATCACGGCAGCCCCTCAGAGCCGCTAGCCAATGCCGCTCCATCCAGAACGAGCAGGCAGAGTGTGTTTAAAACAGATTAGTTCCGCCAATCGATACCCACCCTCGTTATGATGAGTCACGAGATGACTGGGCCATATGATATGTCTCCCCTGTGTGGAGATCAAAGGAACTTTAAAGCAAAGCAAAACTGCTAATGTATATCATCTATTAATGCACTGCACTGTAAAACTGTAGCCTGTTTCACTCCCAAAGGCAAAATGAAAATACATCACAAAGTGCAGCTAATTCAGATGGTGCTTTCTGGACGCTGATGCCAAATAAGCTCAAGAAATTATTCACCTTGTGTGTTTATGGTGGTAGTAGCTTCAGACTCCTGCAGATGATGATGGGGCTATAAATACCTGCGGGGTTGATTAATTTTTGTCTTAACTTTACAGCTTGTGTTCACAGTTAAACCCTTTCCTGTCTAGTTTACTAGCGAATGCTTGGGTCGAACAGCAGATGGAGCTGCACGAGGACGATGGGGCTATAAATACCTGCGGGGTGTGAGTGACGGGATCCATAGACNATACATCACAAAGTGCAGCTAATTCAGATGGTGCTTTCTGGACGCTGATGCCAAATAAGCTCAAGAAATTATTCACCTTGTGTGTTTATGGTGGTAGTAGCTTCAGACTCCTGCAGATGATGATGGGGCTATAAATACCTGCGGGGTGTGATTGATTTTTGTCTTAACTTTACAGCTTGTGTTCACAGTTAAACCCTTTCCTGTGTAATTTACTAGCGAATGCTTGGGTCGAACAGCAGATGGAGCTGCACGAGGACGATGGGGCTATATATACCTGCGGGGTGTGAGTGACGGGATCCATAGACTAAGAAGAGGTGGTACAGTGCAGGGAATGTCTCGTTCCATGTGTGGAAAATGGCTCCAAAGCAGATGTTAATGATTGGCTAAAAGGAGTGACAGGGCATTTAGGCGTGCCAAAGACCATAGTGTGAAGGAAGTAGCTGAATCTGCAGGTGTATGGAAGCGTACGGTCATGCGGGTCTACCAGCAGTGGCACATTCAAATCCCAGTCTACAGGAAATTCTCCTCGGAATTGTGCCAGGGAAAACGTCCACCAAATCCGGCCCAACTGCACAATTCTTTGATGCAAGAGTGTCTGAAGACTTTTTCTTTGTTATCTGTACAGAGCAGTTGGTGGGGGGAATTCATGTTGAATGGACCAATAGAAAAACTCCATAATTACTTGGAACCGAATCTTTTTTGCATGAACTTACATTAAAAGTTAGAGTTGTTTTTGGCTTCCCCTGTAAAGTTTCTACTTTGGAGATATTTGCTATAATATATTGATTGACTCTGTATTGACAGGCTCGGGTCAGCACTTCCGGTGTTTTTCTGATTGTTTCAGAGTCAAACGATGAGAACAAATGGGATGTTTATTTCTTTCTGCAAAGCATAACTATACCCACAATAAGGACTTCATCAAACTCAAACTTCTCTTCTACGGTCACGTGGATTGAAAGTTTAGAATCGTCAGTTTCCACTGAAACTTGTTTAGTGACTTATGAGTGACTAATCATTNTGACAGGCTCGGGTCAGCACTTCCGGTGTTTTTCTGATTGTTTCAGAGTCAAACGATGAGAACAAATGGGATGTTTATTTCTTTCTGCAAAGCATAACTATACCCACAATAAGGACTTCATCAAACTCAAACTTCTCTTCTACTGTCACGTGGACTGAAAGTTTAGAATCGTCAGTTTCCACTAAATTTCTCCCCTTGTTTTAGTGACTTATGAGTGACTAATCATTTATATTAAATTACACTGTGCTTTTGATGTCTTTAGCTTGCTGCAGAATTTCACTGACTTACTAAAATTCCTGTTGAATGTGGAGACTGAGCTATAATCAGAGTCACCCAGTGTGGTTTCATGGGTAATACTCCATTCTGGAGAAACTTCAGAGTTGTTTACAGTGGTGGTGAAAGGAACCAGACGTCCCCCTTTAAAAGCTCCCTCACGGCAAGTTATTACATGGAACACTTATGAATATGTTCTCATATGTGTTCAGAACAATGAGTGTGTTTACATGCACTTAATAATCTAATCATAATCAGGTTTCTGCAGTTATCTGATTATTCAAGAGGTCATGTAAACAGCATACTCAGATTTCTGATTGGATTAAGGGCTGGAAATCTGAAGCTGGATTTTGAGCTCAGTCATCAGGTTTCTCAGTGCATGCATACCTCTTACTCCGATTTCTTCATATTTCTCAGTCTGTTCATGGGCAAGAACTGTTTTCAAAGCAGAAAACATGTGGTGGTTTTACATAGTAAATGAAAGGGCTATATTTGTGTTGTATTTGTGTTGCACGGTGACCCTTGGTTCCCATCACCACCACTGTAAATAGTGTCTAGTGTTTACAATCAGCCATTTCACATCAAACCACTCTGGGTGACTTTGTTTACAATCAAAAACAGTGAAAACTCTCCTCTTAAAAAATTCCTCCTTAAAACTAGATCTGAGGTCTGAGAACTGACCGAGCTTCAAGTTCTACATGTGTTCAGGATGGCTCGTTATGAAGGCTGTTTATCTGTAATGTATATTTTATGAGTTTAAGCTTAATAAAGATCGTTATATTGGTTTATAAATGACCGACACAATCAATACCCTTTCTTATGCTATGTTGTGTACACCAAATGAAGCTGGCTGCACAAAAATGTGCATGCTTCACACTCAAAAAATGGCTCTTCAGGAGTTCTTTGGTAAAGGCTGTGGTTGTATTTAGAACCATGAGTTCTATACGGAGCGATTTCATACATAAAAAGAAATGGCACTTCAGATTTATGTGAAAATATGTTGTTTATGGTTCTTTACAGCACCAAAAAGGAATCTTCTATTCAGCTTGTAACAGCAGTAGAGCCCTTTTGGTAGTGTATAGAACTATTTTCCAAAAGAGCTCTATATGGAACCATATACAACACATTCTCCATCTGAAGAACCAGTTCACCATGCACAAGAACCATTTAAGCATGAAATGTTGCAACATAGAACTGATGGCTCTTAGTAGAACCAATGCCTTTATTAAGGAACCCTTGGAGAAGAACTTTTTGGTACTATAAAGAACCATATCCGACACATTTTCCATCAATTTAAAGAACCATTTCAACATGCAAAGAACCATTTAAGCATGAAATGTTGCAACATAGAACTGATGGCTCTTAGTAGAACCAATGCCTTTATTAAAGAACTCTTGGAGAAGAACTTTTTTGGTACTATAAAGAACCGTATCCAACATATTTTCCATCAATTTAAAAAACATTTCAACATGCAAAGAACCATTTAAGCAGAAAGTGGTGCAACAAAGAACCCATGGTTCTTAGTAGAACCATACTGATGGAGAATGTGTTGTTATTGGTTCTATATCGAATCTTTTATTGAAAATGGTTCTGTAGGCTATAGCACCAAAAAGGGTTCTTCTACTGTTACAAGCATGACATTGTAACAAAAGAACTCTTTTTGCTGCTATGAAGAACTGTATACAACACGTTCTCCATCGCTCATAAGAACCGTTTCACCATGCAAAGAATCATGTCAGCACAAAGCGGGGCAACAAAGAACTCATGGGTCTTAGTAGAACCAATGCCCTTATTAAAGAACATTCAGAGAATCATCTTTTTAAAGAATGTAGCATATGTATATTGATGGAGAATGTGTTGTTATTGGTTCTTTATGGAATCTGTTTAGACAATGGTTCTGTATAGCACCAAAAAGGGTTCTTCTACCGTTACAAGCATGACACTGTAACAAAAGAAGACCTCTCTTTGCTGCTATAAAGAACCATATACAGAATATTCTCCATAAATACATCTGAAGAACCATCTCACCATGTAAAGAACCATTCAGGCATGAAATGGTTCTCGTGGCGTTAAATATAACCATTGCCTTTACCAAAGAGCCCTGGAGGAACCGTCTTCTTAAGAGTCTAGTTTATGTATATCTCTATGCTATTTGTCCAACCATGCACAACAGCAGTGACCCTGGTAGGAACGAAATGCCTGTGGTCATCTCATTAATCTAATCTCAGCCCACAGCAACACTTTCATCTTAGACCTGCCGTCCACTGTTGTTCAGTGGAAGTGTTTCAAAAGGAGGGCTTTAAGATGAATTGAACGTCTGGTCTTGCTGTTTCATCATTATTGCGTTAGCAGCTCTGCCATCTCCCTGCTCCCTTTAAAACCTCCCTGATTCAATTAATGGCTCCTGCTTGCCCTTTTCGAACCGTGCGCTCATTTTTTAAAGAGATGGATTCAAATCCTGTTTGTGAAGTCTTAACAGAGCATTGTCGTTTTTCAACCGATTTTAGGGGAAGACTTTTTTTTGCCTGACATACTCTTGCTCTTGGGTTTCTATCAAATGTGGGGAGCAAACAGACTTATTTTTTACTTTTATCCTTGACTTTTTTTAGGTCTTGTCCTTATATACAGTATACACGTGTGTGTGTGTGTGTGTGTGTGTGTGTTTGTGTGTATAAAAAAGGAAATTGCAGTGTCACAGTACTAATACTGTACTGTAAGAGTTACAGAAGAGCTATTAACCACAGACAATAACAGCGAGCAGGGTACTAGATGTAGACAATAACAATGAGCAGGGTTCTAGATACAGACAACAGTAAATAGGGTACTAGACTTGTAATAAGAAGTATGTACATACATTAATCAGAATAAATAGAGCGGGTTACAGAAGAGCTATTAACCACAGACAATAACAGTGAGCAGGGTACTAGATACAGACAATAACAGTAAATAGGTTAATAGATATGTAATAAGAAGTATGTACATAGATTAACAGACAATAACAGTAAGTAGGGTACTTGGTATGAACTAGGAAGTATGTACATACACTAATTAGAATAAATGGAGCGGGGCTACAGAAGAGCTAATATTAATATTAATAATATACTATTACTAGGAGCCACAGCGACAGGAGTGGTCATCTAGAGATCAGAGATACAGTGGAAGTGTAGTAACAGAAGCAGCTCAGGTAAAACTAACAGTGCAAATGAGTGCATAACAGTAATAGTATAAACTGGACATGTAGCAGTACGGTGTAACTCAACACAGTTCAGACAGGAGGAGATCAGTAGTGTAGCAGTACGGTGTAACTCAACACAGTTCAGACAGCAGGAGATCAGTAGCATAGCAGTACGGTGTAACAACACAGTTCAGACAGCAGGAGATCAGTAGTGTAGCAGTACGGTGTAACTCAACACAGTTCAGACAACGGGAAATCAGTAGTGTAGCAGTACGGTGTAACTCAACACAGTTCAGACAGCAGGAGATCAGTAGTGTAACAGTATGGTGTAACTCAACACAGTTGCGACAGCAGATCGGTAGTGTATCAGTATGGTGTAACTCAACACAGTTCAGACAGCAGGAGATCAGTAGTGTATCTGTATGGTGTAACTCAACACAGTTTAGAAAGCAGGAGATCAGTAGTTTATCAGTATGGTGTAACTCAACACAATTCAGACAGGAGGAGATCAGTAGTTTATCAGTATGGTGTAACTCAACACAGTTCAGACAGGAGGAGATCAGTAGTGTATCAGTACGGTGTAACACAACACAGTTCAGACAGCAGGAGATCAGTAGTGTATCAGTATGGTGTAACTCAACACAGTTCAGACAGGAGGAGATCAGTAGTGTATCAGTACGGTGTAACTCAACACAGTTCAGACAGCAGGAGATCAGTAGTGTATCAGTATGGTGTAACTCAACACAGTTCAGACAGCAGGAGATCAGTAGTGTATCAGTATGGTGTAACTCAACACAGTTCAGACAGCAGGAGATCAGTAGTGTATCAGTATGGTGTAACTCAACACAGTTCAGACAGCAGGAGATCAGTAGTGTATCAGTATGGTGTAACTCAACACAGTTCAGACAGCAGGAGATCAGTAGTGTATCAGTATGGTTTAACTCATTGTAGAGTTAATTGTAGAGTCGCATTGCAGTGCGAAGAAAAGATGTGTATATATACGTGTGTGTGTGTAGATATTGTATAGTTACACAACAAGACGGGGAAAAACAGGTGAATCTACTGAAACCTTTCTCTCTTTTTCTCTCTCCCTCTCTCTCTCGCTCTCCCTCTCTCTCGTATAACCATAACCATCTCTGACTGGGATTAATCACAGCTACCTTCTTCTCATCCGGTTAGAATAACATCACTGCTGATTCAATTATGCAAAGCACAAAGCACTGCAATGGGCTAATCCAGGGTCTTTCAGGTGCCCTAATCAGTATTCCAAACCTCCATTCAATGCAATTCCAGTCTTTCTAACGTGTCTGATTAATTCCTGGCACTTCAGTCCCCATTCTCCGCCATACCAATGATCAGCAGTTTGGATGTGGTGGCGGGGGACTGATTATGGTTTCAGCCATGCTATGTCCACTCTGTGTAGTTTAATTGGAAAAGGAAAGGTAATGAGGAGAATTCAGCCTTTGACATTTCTGAACAAAGACCATTGTTTCCCTCGGGGAACCAAAGGGACATTCACCATCAAACATCAACATTCTCCACCAAACTCCAACACTTAACCACAAAACCTCTGACAGCATCTACCAAACATTAGAATTCCCCTAAATCCCCCAACACTGACATTCTCTAAAAACACCTGACATTCTCCAACCAACACTAACATTCCTGAAGAAGCATCATTTCCCCCAAAAGATCAACATTAAAAACCAAACACCAACTTTCTCCACCAAATACCAACATTTGCCACCAAATCCCATCAATTCCCTTCAACACTTACATTCCTGAACAGGCACCAACATTTCCCCCAAAACAGCAACATTAACAACCAAACACCAGCTTTCACCACCAGATATTAACATTCACCACCAAATACCAACACTCACCATCAAATACCAACATTCACCAACTTCCTTCAACACTTCAACACTGAACGACATTGTCCCAAAACATCAACATTAACAACCAAACACCAGCTTTCACCACCAAATATTAACATTCACCACCAAATACCAACACTCACCATCAAATACCAACATTCACCATAAACACCAACTTCCTTTAACACTGAATGACATTTTCCCAAAACATCAACATTAACAACCAAACACCAGCTTTCACCTAAAATACCAACATTCACCATAAACACCATTGTTCTCCAAAATCAACATTCCTGAACAAGCACCAACTTCCCACAACAAACACTATCATTTACCACTGAACATCATCATTTATACATTGTTTTACCAACATTCCCTAATAAATACCAACATTTACCAACTTTCCCCAAAAAACAAAGTCATTCTCCAACAAACGCCATAATTATTCAACAAACACCAACCTTCACCACCAAACACTTCCAACTTCCTCCAACCAACATCAGCAAAGGGTTCAGAAACAGAGCTGAGAAGCTAAATTAATCAGCGTGAAGAAGAACATTCCAGTGATTCCTATTGGCTGTGCCTGATGAAGAAACTGATGACTTTGTGAAGTGACAACAGCTTAACCAAAACTGACAGAAGGTGTAACATAGAGTGGTACTCAGGCAGTGAGAGTGTTTCATCAGTGGATGTAGAATAAGACATCCGCCTACATGCTTACATGGAGGAACAGTGTGGGCTCTGATCGGAACATCACTGTGATGGTTATAATAAGTGCTGCTGAGGCTACGTTTCTTCTAAATCATGCATCTTAGAGCAGCTGCATGTAGAACCTCTCTCTCTCTCTGCGGGCAGCGATATAACCAGACTGTGCATTAACAAGAGTTAAAGAGTCAAACACACTCTTCACACACACACAGACTTCAGCAGGCGGTCAGCAGGGCTCCCTCAGTGACCTATTAGATCAATTCTACAGGAGGCTCTCGGAAAAGTGTGCAGCGTGAGAACGTGGTAAAGAGAGGCGCTCCGCTCAGACACAGGGCTAATTAAGAGAGGAGTGAACCAGCACGGCTGAGAAAAGAGAAGATAGCTCAAGTAAACATGTCACTGACGGCCAGCACCAACAGCCATCAGGGGGACGGAGGGATAAATGCAGAGGATAAACATGTCTCATGTTAAAGAGGAGAGGAAGTGAAAGAAGAAAGGGAGGGGGTGTGATGGACAGAAAGAGAGTGAGAGGGGGGTAGGGAAGAGAACAAAAGTAAGAGAAATAGAGGGAAAAGGGAAAGAGAAAAGAGATAAAGAGAGAGGGAGAAAGAAGGGAAGGGAGGAGGAGAAAAAACAAATAATAAACAGAGAGAGAAAAAGAGAGAGAGAGAGAGAGAGAGAGAGAGAGAAGGGTGAGGAAGACAGAGACACAGAAAGGGGTAGAGGAGATAGAGAAGATAAATAAAAAGAAAAGAGACAAAGAGAGACAGAGACAAAGAGACAGAAAGAGAAAAAACAGGGAAAGAAAGTGGAGAGAAGGAATGGGGAGAGATACAAAGACAGGGAAAAGAGAAAGGAGGGGGAAGAGAGAGAAGAGACAGGAGAGAAAGAAAGTGTAGGAAGAAATACAGAGAGTGGGAGAAAGAGAAAATAGGGAAAGAGAAAAGGAATAGAAAGATAGGAGAGAGAGACACAAAGGCAAAAAGAGAGGGTAAAGAAAGAGGAGAGAGTGATACAGAGAGAGAGAGCCAGAGAGATACAGTAAGACAGACAGGAAGAGAAAAGAATAAAAAAACAGAGAGAGAGAGTGAATACAGAAAGAGAGGAAATAGCAATACAGAGAGATACAGAGAGAGGGAGGGGGAATACAGGGATAGAGAACAGGATTAAGTGGATATAGAAAAAGAAGAGAGAGCGATATAGAGAAAGCTACAGGTAGATGGGGGGTGTCACTGTGCCACACCTAAGTGGTCTCTGACTGACAGAAGCTGTATACCAATCAGGGCTCAGAGTCAGAGAGAACTGCATGCTGGGAAATATGAAACAAACAGATCTCTTAGTCTCTTAGGCTGGAGTTCTCACTCTAACCTCAGGTTCAGTTTAGTCTTAACCTGTGTCATAGATCTCAGTTCAAAAGATCTCAAAAGTGGACTTTTCAATAATCCAGCCTTTCATATGTAAACAAAGTGTGATGTGAATCAATCCCGAGACAGTCCACATTTTTTGCTCCACCCTTATACATATTAGCCTAGGTTACAGCTAAAAGGTGGACTGTCTAGGGGGCACGAGAACCAGTTTGAAGATCTCTGACTCTCAATTACTGAATCATTTATATTAGTCACTGAACCATTTATAGCAGTTACAGTTACTGAATCATTTATAGCAGTTACAGTCACTGAATCATTCATAGTAGTTACAGTTACTGAATCATTTATATCAGTTACAGTTACTGAATCATTTATAGCAGTTACAGTTACTGAATCATTCATAGTAGTTACAGTCACTGAATCATTCATAGTAGTTACAGTCACTGAACCATTTATATCAGTTACAGTTACTGAATCATTTACAGCAGTTACAGTTACTGAATCATTTATAGCAGTTACAGTTACTGAATCATTTATAGCAGTTACAGTTACTGAATCATTTATAGCAGTTACAGTTACTGAATCATTCATAGTAGTTACAGTTACTGAATCATTCATAGTAGTTACGGTCACTGAATCATTCATAGTAGTTACAGTTACTGAATCATTTACAGCAGTTACTGAATCATTTACAGCAGTTACTGAATTATTCATAGTTGGATAATTTATTGCAGTAATAGAATAATGTATAAATGTAACTGAATAACTGAAAGTAGTTACTGATTCATTTATAGATGCTGCTTAATAGTTACTGAAAGCTGAAGTCGTTAAATCCAATTACAAAAGCCGGACAAGGCTGGAAAAATGCATCCATAATGTTGACCTATTTCTCATTCCTGGTAATGTTGGAGGTATCTCCACTTGGCCCTCGGGCCTTGTCCCATTTCCAGCACTTCTGATATGGTGACACTGGGTCAAAGCACGAGCCAACTCATGACCTTGTCCTGGCAGTGTCGACTGCCCCTGGCACGGAGCACAGGACACAGATGGGGCTGGTAATGCGCTTGGCATGAGGGAGGAGGGTCACACACACTGATCTCCTCCAGGTGGAACCCAGAGACGTGGTGGCCCGCAGAGGCGAAGGGGGAAGGGGGGCCAAGTTCATTAACAACCCAGTGAGGGGCACACGTGAGGGGGAAAGGGGCAGAGAGCCTCACCCTCAACCAACACGTACAAGCACACTTCATCTGTCCTCTAACGTGACCTGAGCAGGAAAACATATGATCTACACGACCAGCATGTGTTGGCTGTGATAAACCAACCCACAGCCATGTTTCAACCCAGCAGTCTAGAGGCAACATCATCATTCTGCTTTGCTAATTACATGTGACTACATGAGGATTATTTACACAGTGCATTTCCATGTACAACACAACCTGATAACTGGATAAAAATCTGATTTTAGTGATAATTTATTCAGACATATTAACAAGAACTCAAGTAATCTGGCAGCAAGGAAACTCATGAGCCAATTAATAATCAGATTTCTTTAAATACATGATGTACGCAACTCCACCACAGATTTTAAGATCATGCTTGCAACATGTAGGCATCACTGGCAAATACTTATTTGGGAATCTGGATTACTTCAGCATAAGAGGATGTTATAATGTGCTTATTAGGCTTTATGAATGTAATACTTCAGCATAGTGACCACACCAGCAATAAAGCACAACATATCAGAAACTGTCCACTTTATTAGAAACCCCTGGTAGTATGTGACGGCACGGGTATGGGTGCGGTGGTTTAATGGGGTTTTTAGACTCATCAGTGTCTCTGGATTTACTCGTAAATACTTAAAGAGGATGTTATAATACCCTTGTAATGTGTTTATTAAGCTTTATAAATGTAGTACATCAGCACAGTGGACACACCAGCAATGAAGCATAACAAACCCCCTGTGGTTTTACTGGGGATTTTAGACTGGCAGGAACTCTGGATTTACTGGTAAACATTTAATTGGTAGTCTGGTATCACTTCAGTATAAGAGGATGTTATAACACACTTGTAATATGCTTATTACGCTTTATGAATGTAATACTTCAGCACAGTGGCCACACCAGCAGTACAGCACAAAAGATCATAAGTAGCAGCATACCAGCATCATATCAAGATACATATCTATTGATACTAGTCAGTATCATTACTAGGATTATCCAGCCAAGAGAAGCTCTGTGGTCAACACCAAAAATAAAGCACAACATATCGGAAATAGCATCTACTGTCCACTTTATTAGAAACCCTTGGTAGTATATGGCGCTGGTATGTGTGGTTTTACTGGTTTTTTTAGACTTTACTGGGCTTTTTAGCACAGTGGCTTCACCAGCAATAAGGCACAACATATCGGACATTTTTAGACCGGCAGGAACTCTGGATTTACTGGTAAAAATTTATTTATAATTTATTTGGTAGTCTGGTATCGCTTCAGCATAAGAGGATGTTATAACACACTTGTAATATGCTTATTACGCTTTATGAATGTAATACTTCAGCACAGTGGCTACACCATATCGGACAACATATCGGAAATAGCATCTACTGTCCACTTTATTAGAAACGCCTTGGTAGTATATGGCGCTGGTATGTGTGCAGTGATGTTACTGGGGTTTACTGGGTAGCACAGTGGCTACACCAGCAATAAGGCACAACATATTGGACATTTTTAGACTGTCAGTATCTCTGGATTTACTGGTTGATACTTATAAGAGGATGTTATAATATTCTTGTAATGTGCTTATTACACTTTATGAATATAAGACTTCAGCATAGTGGCCGCACCAGCAGTACAGCACAAAAGATCATAAGTAGCAGCATACCAGCGTCATATACATATCTACTGATACTAGTCAGTATCATTGCTGGGATTATCCAGCAAAGAGAAGCTCTGTGGTCAACAACTGACCATCGATGAAGCGCTAGAGGTGGGCAAACAGAAACCGAGCATCCACACATGAACTGCAGTCTCTAACTGTACACCAGCAATGTTCATTTTCTACTGAATTCAGAACGCTGCTGTTTCTGGAAATCTCAGCAAGCCACCTTGAGTCTAAGCTCAAGGATAACCGTTTCCAGGAATGAAGACGTCTTATCAGGCAGGCAGTACGGCTGAAGGTGAACTTGGGCAGCCGGGGGGACGGAAAGGCTAGGAGAAATAAAATACCGGTAAAGAGGCCAGGTGTATGCTCAAGGTCAAGGTAAAAGCTGTCACACTGTTGCGCTGCACTAACCCCATTCAGCAAGACAAACAGTAATCTGTCACCCAGATCCGTATCGTAATGTGAGCTTCTCTGATGTGGGAGTTCTTGATGATGAAAGGCGCCTTCAGACACTAATCTGAAAGCACTTTTACTCGCTCAAGGCTGCAACAAAAAGGTGGAATTCTACATCTACTGCTGACGAGTGGTATGCAATATGTAATCTGATTCAGAGGAAGAGGTAAAACAAAGGCTATATAAAAGTAAGTGACACTGTGCAATACTGTGGCCAATAAATCTCAACTATTTGGCTGAAATATGTAATTATGATTTTTCTGACCAGCATTGTAATTTAAATTACAGTCGTGTCCTATAAATGGAGGTCCATGCCATTTTTATTAACTAAGAAGATTTCCAGGGATTCTGGCTTGCTGTGGTTGCAGACAGTCCACATTTTCTGCTCCACTCTTACGTATATTAAGCTAGGTCATAGCTAAAAAATGGACTGTCTAGGGGGACTGAGAACCAGTTTGAAGATCTCTGACTTAATTACTAAATCACTTATAGTAGTTACAGTCACTGAACCATTATAGTAGTTACAGTCACTGAACCATTATAGTAGTTACAGTCACTGAACCATTATAGTAGTTACAGTTACTGAACCATTATAGTAGTTACAGTTACTGAACCATTATAGCAGTTACTGAATCATTTATAGATTTTACAGTTACGGAATCTTTTATAATAGACTGAATCATTTATAATAGTTGTAGTTACTGAATCATTTATAATAGTTACAGTTACTGAATCATTATAGTAGTTACAGTTACTGAACCATTATAGTAGTCACAGTTACTGAACCATTATAGTAGTTACTGAATCATTTATAGATTTTACAGTTACGGAATCATTTATAATAGACTCATTCATTTTTAATAGCTGTAGTTACTGAATCATTCATAGTATTTACTGATTCATTTATAGTAGTTGTAATTACTGAATCATTTATAGTAGTTACTGAATCATTTATAGTAGTTACTGAATCATTTATAGTAGTTACTGAATCATTTATAGAGTTTACGGTTACTGAATCATTTATAGTAGTTACTGATTCATTTATAATAGTTGTAGTTACTGAATCATTTATAATAGTTACTGATTCATTTATAACAGTTACTGAATCATTTATAATAGTTACTGATTCATTTATAATAGTTACTGATTCAATTATAATAGTTGTGGTTACTGATTCATTTATAGTAGCTACTAAATAAATTACAGTAGCTACAGTTAAATAATTTATAGTAGTTACTGTTACTTAATCATTTACAGCAGTTACAATATGTAATATAGTATAATATAATGCAATAATATGTAATCTGATTCAGACAAAGATATTAAAACAAAGGCTATTTAAAAGTAATTGACATTGTGCAAAAATGTGACCAATAAAGCTGAACTATCTGAACGATTTAAATTATAATAGCTTCCTATAAATGGAGGTCCATGCCAGTTTTAAAAAGCAAGAAGATTTCCAGGTATGCTGGATTGCTGTGGTTGTGAGGTCACATCACACAGGTATTGGTGTAAATCATCTAGCTGTTCACAAGCTCTGTGTTATTAGACTCAATTTTTTGCCACTTAAAACTTGTTGATAATACAGACGAAGACTGAAACTGCAGCACTTGCGATTAGCACTCTTTAAAACTAGGATTTTGTCATAAAGTCCTGAATTAACCAATGAATTTAGAACCATTTGCCACACACTGGAATTTGACCTCCACATTTAACCCATCTGTGAAGTGAAACACCTACATACACACACATTAGGGGGCCATGAGCACACTTGCCCAGAGCAGTGGGCAGCCCTATCCACAGTGCCCAAGGAGCAGTTGGGGGTTAGGGGCCTTGCTCATGGATACTTTAGTCATGTCCTGTTGGCTCAGAGGATCAGACCGGCAATCTTCTGGTCACAACGCCAGCTTCCTAACCTACAGCCCATGACTGCCTGAGAGCTGCTAGAGGCAGGAAGGCAGTGCCCAAACCCTACGAGCTGACCACAGCCTCCACAGTGTTGTTAGTACAGTGACTGTGCCACATATCCACATATCCGCCTCCCTGTCGCCGCCCCCTGCCCGCAACTTGCCAAAGGGATCGAACGTCAGGCATAATACAGTGGCTCAAGGAGGTGCTCATACCATCTTCCCGCCATGTCTTGTGGCTGTTGACCTCCTTCCACCGTTTCTGATTGCTGACGCCCTTCTCCTCTCCTGCCATCTCTGGCAACTGTCAACAGCACTTAGGGTTTGGGCACTGCGCTATTGTTGCCTCTCATGGCTTTCATTGGTACCAAAGAGACAGGCACCTGGCACAGCAGTAAATCTTTCAGCCCTAGTGAAATCAATTCATTTCCATTGGCACCAAATGATTGGCTGTAGAAAGGTTAAGTCACAATGGGTCAGGTAGTGATGTGAGATGATCAGTTCTGGATCACTCCAGCTCATCACCATAGGTATATGATGGAGCTCCATCACTCCAGAGAATGCAGCAGCTCCACAGCCTAATGCTTGGGGGCTTTATACCCTCTAGCCAATATTTGTTGTTGGGCGTGGCGAGCTTAGAGTCCTGTGCAGCTCCTATAGAGTGTCCCATTCTATGGGTCAATGTATTCTACAGAGATTGAGACCGTTTTAGAAGTGTCCGATCTCCGCCTGGTATTGGTTCTGGATTAGCCGGGGAACATCCCTCGGCTTCACTCAGACAACAGGAAAGAAGGCTCAACACAAACACGAGGCAAGGGAAGGGAATGACGTGTTTTCTTCCATGTTTTCTTCTCTCTCGCTCACACATGTACACCCTTCGAGATGTCGTCGCTCTTATTCTGCAACCCTGTGCTGCTAATTGGACCTCACATCCACCAATTTACGGCTCAATTTGTCAGGCCTAGGAGCATTTTGCTCTGGGAGCCTCTAGCGATGCCTGTGTCAGCACATAAACCATTCTTCAGGAAGGAAAAAAGAGAAGAAAAGAGAAGAAAAGAAAAGAAAAGAAAAGGCCTTTAGGGGAGCATGAAGCTCATAGTGCGGTGGTGCTTAATGAAAGAGTGAAATCCATTAAAATCTCTTTAGATTAAGGAAATAATTAACCGTAATACGAAAATGATAACTATGATGACCATAATCATAAGCTCTGTCATCATAACATCGCGAGCGTAATTGAAGGGCTCTCTCTGTGATGTCTGATTGATCGGCGCAGGCGAGAGCACAGGATAATTTCAAGGAAAAATGAAACGAGCTTAAAGAAAGATGTGCCCGAGGTCGCTCCTCTGAAGTGGGAGAACACACATGACGCAATTGATTCGATGCAGAAACATGTTATTAAATAAGGTAATGAAATTCAACAGTGTGTGTGTGTGTGTGTGTGTGTGTGCACGCACATTTGTGTATGTATTTAGGACCTTGTGGGGACCGAATGCCCTTAAAATGATGGAAATGTGAACATGCTGCTCCCTATTAAAGCTCTAAATGGCCTCGCTCCTCAGTACCTCAGTGAACTTATCTCGTACTATCAACAGACACGAGAACTCAGATCACAAGGTGCAGGCTCACTATTAGTACCTAGGATTAATAAAGTTACATCAGGGGGCAGAGCCTTTTCATTCATAGCCCCCCAGCCTACTAACCTTCCAGTTAGTGTTCAGGACTCAGACACAGCCCTGATCTTCAAGTCTAGGCTTAAAACCTACCTGTTCAGTCGAGCCTTTGGTAATTAGTTTCCTTGCTAACTGCTGTCAGAGCTAACTGTCTGTGTGTTCCTCTTTGCCGGAGCTGAGCTACTGCCCAAACTCTGTGGTCTGCTGCGGATCTACTGCCCATCTTATGTGCTCTGATGCCGTTGCTTCACCTGCCTCGGCTGGGTGCCTCGGCCTTCCTACTGACCAGTTTGCCTCCCATGAAGCTTCTCCTTGTCTTGTGGTGTGAGGGGGACTCACCTGCATCCCGCGCACCCATCTGACAGTCCTGCTATTTAATCACAGACAAATCGGACATTTATTCTTCTGCCTCAAAAACACTCAACACTTCTCCTATTCATTGCCTATAATTGTAAAATCTGATCCTTTGTTGCTATCCGGGGGTAACCTGAAGACGATGGGTTCCTCTAGCTAGCTTTTTGGACTTCATGAGGTTAGCAGCACCTAATTCTGCAAGGACGTCTGATGACAGAGAAGTTCGACTTTGGAACTGAAAATAGTGAAATCTGACTGGGACTACTGGCTCCCATCACATCCTACCTGACGTGATGAAAAGCGGAGATACGGATCCCGGGAATCTCTCAAACTCTAGATGGCAATGCCAAGACTCTTGACTGTAGCGGAGGTCCAGAGAGCCAGAGAAATTTAGAGTGCTGTAACTTGGTGAAATTAAGAGTAACTGGCCTCAAACTTGGCAGGATCATAGGACAATATACCTTCTCCCCACTAGCTGTGCATTACATGATTATGATGCTAACAACATGGACACCTCAGAGAAGACAACTGGTGGGGACCCTGGTAGTTTCAGGGTCCATATCTTAGGTTTTCCAAGGGCTAGTAATGGGATCTAGTAGTCATTGGAAAGGGCACATCATGCTCTACTGAGCTCTGGAGCTTGGCTTCATCCATCATCAGCGATTAGTCAACATTGACTCAACTTTCATCACATAACTGCTGATACAAAATCGAGGAACCCCTACTACAAACCCAGAAGACCGTCATGAGCCAGCACACTACTTCCTGGTAGGGTTTTCTGCTCTCCTATTGGCTGGTATTTTACTGTTTAAAAAAATAAAATAAATAAAACTTTAGACGAACCTCTGTGGACATTCTCTGCTGTGCTGAGCCAGGATACTCATCCATGTATGCTATAGTAGATAATGTGTTTGAAAGCGCAGCTGTGAATGTTCCATATTTAATGAGGAAGGAGCTTCATACAGAAGGCAAGGGAAACCTAGGAAAGCCAGAAATACCCTCACTGGTGCGTGTGTGTGTGTGTGTGTGTGTGTGTGTGTGTGTGTGTGTGTGGTTATGAAGACATTCTTCATCAGTTAGCCGTTATTCCAATGCTACTTCTCTCCTGAACACTGCCCCTGTTCCAGTTTCTAGCAGTACACTCCCATCTCTCTGTTCACATGCATGAAGACAAGTTCCATCCTGAGGGTCATCACCGGAAGAACGCTTACTATAAATATTCATCTGTGCCATTTTATATAAACTCTTCATGAACTAGCTGAGTTTGTTCTCCTCTGTTTGTATCTGCCGGGTGTGCGAGCGCCAGTGTGGGCTGTTGTTTACTGAAGCTGAGTGAGACCTGTCTGTCCTTGGGCCGCGGTAAATAGAGCCCAGCTGTTTTTTCCTCTCTGCTCTTCCAGCGCAGCTCTATGTGCTTATGTGTGCCATGGAAAGCTAAGGCCAGCAAATCAATATTGCAGGCTATGTTTGCTGCTTGAGGTCTGTGTATGTGTACGTGTGGACCGTCAGTGCGTTTGGTTCGCCGGAAAGGTGAGTTACGTGACTCTCCACCAAGGGACGACTAGCTTTGCTCTCACTATGTGAGATGTGCCTAGAAGACGGTAGTTTTAAGAGCATTGCGATGGGGGTTCTGGGAAATGTAGTTTGGAGAGGCTATTTAGGGTCTACATATCTGTTTTTCCGCTTTTCATAATCATTTTGGACAAGTGGTGTGCAGTAACTCCGTAACTGTACTGTGTTAGTGTACTGTAAGTAGTGTGGTGGTGTACAGTAACTCAGTGAGTGTACTGTGTTAGTGTACTGTAAGTAGTGTGGTGGTGTACAGTAACTCAGTGAGTGTACTGTGTTAGTGTACTGTAAGTAGTGTGGTGGTGTACAGTAACTCAGTGAGTGTACTGCGTTAGTGTACTGTAAGTAGTGTGGTGGTGTATAGTAACTCAGTGAGTGTAATGCGTTAGTGTGCTGTAAGTAGCGTGTTGGTGTACAGTAACTCAGTAAGTGTAATGCGTTAGTGTACAGTAAGTAGCGTGTTGGTGTACAGTCACTCAGTAAGTGTAATGCGTTAGTGTGCTGTAAGTAGCGTGTTGGTGTACAGTAACTCAGTAAGTGTAATGCGTTAGTGTACAGTAAGTAGCGTGTTGGTGTACAGTAACTCAGTAAGTGTAATGCGTTAGTGTGCTGTAAGTAGTGTGTTGGTGTACGGTAACTCAGTAAGTGTAATGCGTTAGTGTACTGTAAGTAGCGTGTTGGTGTACGGTAACTCAGTAAGTGTAATGCGTTAGTGTGCTGTAAGTAGTGTGTTGGTGTACAGTCACTCAGTAAGTGTAATGCGTTAGTGTACTGTAAGTAGCGTGTTGGTGTACAGTAACTCAGTAAGTGTAATGTGTACTGTAAGCAGACAGATTTGGGTACAGTGAATACTTTGTTTTGAGCTGTGGGACAGGGCTTGAACTGCACAGGTTTCTTGATGTAGGTCACATCAATGTTCAGACACTCTTGCATCAAAGAATTGTGCAGTTGGGCCAGATTTGGTGGACGCCTTCCCTGGCACAATTCCGAGAATTCCCTGTAGACTGGGATTTTAGCCACTGCTTGTAGACCCGTATGACCGTACGCTTCCATACACCTAGATTCAGCTACTTCCTTCACACTATGGTCTTTAGAACATCCAAATGCAGTCACTCACACAGTGCAGCTCCATCTGTTCGTGCAGCTCCATCTGCTGTTCGACCCAAGCATTCAATGGTAAATTACACAGGAAAAGGTTTAACTGTGAACACAAGCTGTAAAGCTAAGACAACAATCAATCAACCCCTGCCACCTTCATGCCAAAGTTTTAGTAATAGCTCAGAAACTGGTACAATTGGTCCTTCATCCATGCTGAACAGAACAGACTAAAAGAAACAAGGCTAAATAATATAGGCTGGTAAGCCCCCCCCCGCACCCCCCCCCCACCCCAC
>CM067480.1:37275089-37307187 GCA_034552555.1 Semaprochilodus insignis
TTTCTTTTGTTATCTGCTGTCTTGTTTTATTCTTCTCTTCTCTTTCTTAGTTTGTTCTCCATTCACTTTCTTCTCCTCTCCTGTTTTATATATTTTTTCTTCGTTCTGTTCTTCTTTTCTTTTCCGTTCTATTCTCTTCTCTTTGGTTAACAGATGGCTGCCTATCACCAGTATGGCTAATTTCAGCTAATGAAGAGCCCCTGTAATAAGACTGACCCATTAGTGTTTATGCTTAATTGTGATGGTGCTCGATATGGAGCACTGAATATACATTATACAGTCATTCAGATCCAGCTCGCTCAGCAACAGCCTCATCCACTGTGTGCTTGAGATAGAGATAGAGAGAGAGAGGCAGAGACAAAAGAGAGTAAGAAAAAGAAAGAGAGAGATAAGAGGGAACCGAGAGATAAAGAAAAGGAGCAGAAATGACTGAGAAAAAGGGGAAGAGACAGAGAGATACTCATCTCTGATCTATCAGTGCTGTATCAGTTCAGCCTGTTATAACCACATCAGAGAGTTTATCATCAGGACCATCATCGCCCCCTGACCCCTCTTGTCCTCGTCTACAGGAGTTCACTGGTGAATGAACTCAGTGGTCACTCTGGGTGTCACAGTGAGTCTATTAAATGAGAAACGATGCTCATCCAGGCTGTGAAGGTCTTGCTGTCTAAAGAAACAGCAAACAATCAACAGGCTGGCTTTACATTAGATCAGGGGCAGATAGGCATGAAGGTGTTCTCTTCAGACATACAGGAATGATAGGCAGCTGTCAGAAAAGAGGAGAGAGAGCAAAGTGCTTGGCCAAAAATGCAATATCTGTCTAGGCCTTTAACCCTTATGAGTCTAGAGCTATTACTGTTGTTATGCATACCATTTTAATGTAATTACATGTTAATAACACAGTAATTACATAGTTATGTAACACTTTTACTTGGTTTCCATTCTGCATTGACAAGTTCAGGTCTGCACTTTGTTTCCTTGTTAAAAATAACTGAAACTGAAATATGACAATGTGAAACATAAGAATAAATATCATATTGTTATGACCCCCAGTCGTAATAGCCACGTCTCTGTCTGTCTGCCACCATTCTGTGTGTTTTCCCTGTTTGAGATTGGCTGTATAGAAGAGACCACCTAGCCAATACCTAGTTCTCTCCCCTCTGACCTGACCTGGAAGTACACCTGTCCAGACCAGCCTGGCATGCTTCATTCCACTCTTCTCTTCATTTTGGTTTAATTGGCTGCTTTGAGAATTGTAGCTTATCTTATCAGCTTATCAAGTTCCTCCTTACTTCCTCCTCACAAGCAAAGCGATAGAACGATTATTGACTAGTTTATTTTTGGACTCAGATCTATTCAAACAACGAGGGATACAGCACTGTGGCATGCTGGACAGTGGTTTGGCCCTGGATGAGAGGTAGTGCAAGGTCATGTCTTAACAGGCAAATGACTAATCCCAAAACAGCGGCAGGATGCCAGGTTTCATGGTCAGCATGTGTCTGGTTCGGTTGCTTGGTGCTGATGTTACGCTTCAGCAAATACTGCCCTTCACCTTCCATCAGAACATGGTTAATGAGTGGCCTGCAGCCTCACGCTTATGAACGCAGCTCACCAGGGTACATATCTCACTGTACAGTGCTCCCACCCTCTCAGGTTTCACTGAATACCTTCTCATTCACAGAAGACCTTTAAACACAGAAACACATAAAAATACCTTTTATATATCATTGCTGTCCAAAGAAAAACATGTATCTTCATTTTTGCCAATTTTTACTTTCATGCGTCATTTGAACTCAGCAGCCACTGTTTACACTGAGTGAAAATTTCATGATGAACGGACCGACACTGGCCCAAAACCACTGGTAAAATGTTTGGTTCCATTGACTAACATTAAAATTAAATGGGTTTTTTGCCCTCTACTGTAAAGTTGCCATTATGAAGATGTTTGTTTTTAGACAGTGATGTTATGTGTTCTAATATTTAAATAGACTTTGTATAAGTTAATATTAAGTATACAGTAAGTTTAAATTCACAAAAATGACTCATATGTCCTGTCACGCTTCCGGGTCTTCCTGGCTCCTTCACTCTCCCGGACTCCAATTCCCAGAGGGCTTCGACTGATGACGTCACGCCCGCATGTCCACAGCCTTCCAACCAGACCCGCTCTAGGTCACCTGAGTTTTAGCGTTACAGCTGTCCCTAGTTTAACCCACTTAGCTCTGTCACATCTTATTGCGAAGTTTTGCTGACCTCTGTCCAAGCAGTTCTGAGCGTTTCTGTCCTGTGCTTGCTATCCTTGGTTTAGACCTCCTTTGTGTTTTGACTACCCCTTTTGATCTACCCTTCTGGCTACCCCGTTGCTCTGTCTGGTTCTCAACCTCTCCTTCTTTTCTCTGCCTATCCTCTTGCTTACTCCTCTTAACTTGTCTGCCTCGCTGCTTGCTTCTTCTGGTTTCTGACCTCTGCCTGTCCCTGACTTTGCCTTTGCCTTTGCCTATTCCATTACATGTTTGATCACGCGTTGTTGCTTTGTTCGATTGCCTTATTGCGTAATAAAACCAACCTGACTTTTAGCTCTGCTCACGTCGGTCCGGAGTCTTTGTTTCTGACAAGTCCAAAACATTTGGAATGCTAGTGTATGTTTAGATGTTGAGATGTATTTTGGGAATATTAAGAACATGTATTACACAAATGATAAAAATAACATCAACATTTTATGGACTCCGACACTGTAAAGAATCATTTCTTAAGCTTGCAAATGGTTCTTTGAGTATCTGTGGTTCTAGATAGAACTATTGCCTTTACTAAAGAGCCCTTGAACAAATTTCTCTTTAAAAACATGTAGCTTTCTCGGTCATATTAGTCATCATCCATAGCTCTGTCCATCATCCTGGACACATCTGACATATTTTCAAAGACAGATTATTAATAATGGTAACCACAGAATGGTAGACAAAGCTTTGGTTTGGTTCCTTGATGTTCATGCTCAACTGAAGATGATCTTGACCTAAAAATCAATGCTGTCTTTTAGCACTCTTAAGTGCGGAGTTGTAAAAGCAGTGTGGCTCTGGTCTCTGGACGTGGTGGCAGGTGTATTTTGTCCCTTGTCACTCGCTGGCTGAGCATGGAGAACGTGTGGCAGGTCTACTAACCTCCAAACAGCAGCCTACGCTTCAGGCCTCGTAAAGGCAATTAAAGCGGCGGAGCAGACGAGCTCTTCTGACAGCCAGATAATTGAAAGAGAAGTGAGACTAAACTGCTGGCGTCGCCTTAACTCCTAAACTTCATCTCTTTAAACTGCTGCAGAGCCCGCGGGACGACCAATCAGACACAGAGATCCCTCTCTACCCTTCTACTCCATCCCTCCATCCCTATATTACTCTGATACTCGGTACAGGGCATTAAAATATTTAACAGCTCAACAGAGAGAGAGAGGGGCAGAGAGAGAGAGAGGGGGGGAGTTAAAGAGAGACAGTTAAACATAATGGGAAAAAGAAAGGAAAGAGAAAGACAGAGTTAACTGGAAAGAGAAAGATTAAAAAAGAACAAAAGTTGAAGGGAAAATGGGAGGGAGAGAGAGAGAGTGAAAGAGAGAGCAAACAAAAGAGCGTGAAAGATAAAGAGAGAAGGATGATGAAAGAGACAGACAGACAGACAGACAGACAGACAGACAGACAGACAGAGAGTTAGAAAGAGAGAGTGAATCAGGGAGAGGAGCAGAGAAGAGAGCAAGAAAGGGAGTGTAAGAAAAAGAGTGAGAGAGAAAGAGTAAAAGACAGAGGGTTAAGGAGAAAACGAGAGAGTCAAAGAAAGAGTGAAAGAAAGAGTAAAAGAGAAAGAAAGAAAAAGAAGGACAGAATAAAAGACAGTGAGAAAGAAAAAGAGAGTAAAGGAGAGTAAACGGGAGTGAGAAAGAATAAGGGGAGTAAAAGAGAGGGAGAAAGAAAAAGAGAGTGAAAGATATACAGAGTGGAATTAAAGAGAGAACTAAAGGCAGAGAGGGAGAGACAGAGATAAAGAGAGAGAGAGAGAAACAGAGGGAGTGGTGTAAGAGATGTGAGCAGGTAATGAGAGAGGGAGCGTGCGGAGGGAGGGAAAACAGGAGTGAACATTAATGTTGGGTCTGCAGGTTCGGTCTTTAAACACACAGTGTTAACAGTCAGAGCGGAGCGGAGCAGAGGCACTGAACCGCACGGCTACAGGAGGAAATTACCCAGCAGTGCAGGTCATTATCTTACATTGTTCATGAAGACTGCAGCGCATTGTTCCTCCAGCGTTCATAATTAGGACAGTAAAAAGCCTTCTGATTGTTCTCATGACCCGCACACAGTCCCAACACTGTTCAACCACAATTACACAGAGTTCTTCAAACGCTCTGACTGTGCTTCACATTGTCCTGCTAATTATAAACCTGGCTTAATAACATAGACCAGTCCCGGCTTCATCCTGCTAATGACTTTCAAAGGACTAGGATAGGAGCTTCTTTAAAGCCTCTCGTACAGGAGACTGCAGGGAAGAGTCGGGATCTGTACGGGTTTTCACACATACTCAGGACCAAGGCTGTGATGGACTGGCGGCCTGTGCAGGGTGTTTCCTGCCTTCCGTCCCAAGAGTGCTGGGATAGGCTCCAGCTCCCCCCACAACCCAGAAGGATAAACGGCCTTCAATGGGTAGCACTGTCGCCTCACTGCAAGAAGGACCTGGGTTTGATTCCCAGCTGGGGCATCCGGATTCCGCGTTCTGTAGGGAGTTTGCATGTTCCCCATTCTGTAGGGAGTTTGCATGTTCCGCGTTCTGTAGGGAGTTTGCATGTTCCCTGTTCTGTAGGGAGTTTGCATGTTCCCTCCGTGTCTGTGTGGGTTTCCCCCGGGTCCTCTGGAGTCGGAGTCCCTGGGAAAATGTTGTCATCAGGTTTACTCCCACAGTCCAAAGGCATGCGGACAGCTGAATTGGAGATGCTATGTTGCACCCATTAGGTGTGAGTTAACGTTTATGTCTGTGTGTCGGCCCTGTGATGGACTGGTGGCCTGTGCAGGGTGTTTCTTTCAAATGGTGGGTGTATATATACTTATATGGGATATTATTACTGATAGGACATGGTAGAGAAGCAGCCAGTGTTCCTCTGGGCTTCTCTCTGTAGGATGGGAGGATTGTTTGTGTGAGTGTGTGAGAGAGACAGAGACAAGAGAAAGTTTCCTATATGTGTGTATATGTGTGTATGTGTGTGTGTGACAGTTTGTCATCTGTCACTGCTGTCTTCCACTGTGTTAGTCCTTACACACTGTGGGACCTGCAGGCCTTTATCCCTCTATTTCCTCCCATCCATCCTCACTCTGCTCTCTTAGAAAAACAAAAGGTTTGGGGGGGAGCAACACGGCCTATTGCAGACTTTATCCAAATTCACATGCTCATTTGAAAATACTAATTAAATGGCATATTTACAACTGCATTCCCCATATGAGTATATATTATTTAAGACATAATTTGAATGCAAAATGTGTATTTGCTTTGCATTGCTGTGTATAATGCTTAGAATGCTAATAAGTCTTTCAAACATTCCATTTGCACTGTTTTTAAAGGGCCCTATTAGTATAGATTATCGTGAGTTGTAGGTTTTTGCATGCAGCATGTTGCATGTAGACGGCCTGCGAAGTTCTAAAGTCCAAAGCACACACCAGAGAGAGAAGCTCTCTCCCACAGAAACCACTTTTCTCAGCTGCCTGAAACGCTTTGCTGGAATTCCAGCCCATTTCACTGTTACATGGTGACATCATCTCGTAACACAGTCCTTATTGCCCACCTACTGGCAAGCTTGGCACATGCTTACTCAATACAGAGAGAGCTAAAACAGCAAACCTCTGACCTCTCTGCTTCAGTTTAGCTTGCAAAGTTGGATCTACTTGTTCTACCCAACTTTCAGGATGGGGCTCAAACTGATACAGGACAATTGGCGCCATTGTAAGAACAGCAACAGCAGTGCGGGGGTGGAATGTATAGCAGGATGCTACTCTGGTGGCTGACCAATCAGAACAGAGTAGGCAAGCTGACAAATCAACGCACATTGGGTTCATTGGGAGATGGGCCATAAAGACACAGGAGCAGAGTGTTTCAGACAAAGGGTGAATACAGATGTGATATGTTTTGGAAAAACTGAAGGATGTAAATCTATTATAGTACACAACAATAATAAAATTATGAACATTAAGGTCCCCTTTAGTGGTCCAACTCTGCCATTAAATAAGCTCACCGGACAAAGAATTAGTCACCTTGCGTGTTCAAGGTGGTAGTAACTTTAGGCTCCTACAGATGGAGCTGCACGAGGATGATGGGGCTATAAATACCTGCGGGGTGTGAGTGACGGGATCCATAGATTGAGAAGAGGTGCTACAATGCAGGGAATGTCTCGTTCCATGTGTGGAAAATGGCTCCAAAGCAGATGTTAATGATTGACTAAAAGGAGTGACTACATTTGGGCGTGCCAAAGACCATAGCGTGAAGGAAGTAGCTGAATCTGCAGGTGTATGGAAGCGTACGTACAGGTCTACCAGTAGTGGCTAAAATCCCAGTCTACAGGAAATTCTCCTCAGAATTGTGCCAGGGAAGGCTTCAACCAAATCTGGACCAACTACACAATTCTTTCATACCAGAGTGTTTGAACATTGATGTGCTCCACATCCAGAAACTTGTCCAGTCCATGCCAAATCCAATCACAGCTGTCATTGGGGCTCGTGGAGGTATTACACACTATTAGGTACAGTTACACAGGGGACTCATATTTTTATGTGGTGAGCTTGATTTTCACTGTCAGCGAGGTTTCCTCTCAATCAAACACAGTGGGCAGGACGTTGGGAGGGACGTTTTTAGTGTGAGGCAAGCTTTGTATAGTTAACTGCTTGTTTACAATGTGGAGTTAGCATTAGCATCCACTGCTAGTGACATTTTAACACTCGCTAATCAGGCCAAGGATAATTCTGTCTAAAGTGATTTCCGTGTAGGAGTGATTCTTGACCGATAAGAAGAGTTCAAGGCTGAACAAACACCAATATCAGTGACATCATGACTGGCTTTGGCAGGAATGTTGGAGGAGCTGGACAGCAAATTATAGTTATTCCTAATAAGGAGGTGCAGAGCCATTGATTCCTAAACCTGGTCCTGGAGGAGCACTGATCTGCACTTGTTAATGCTTTCCCTGCTCCCAACACACCTAATTCAGCTTATCGCTTACCTGAAACCATCTGAACACAACAAGTATTCATGACTGGTTCCTGTTACCACCACTCTAAAGAACTTCCTGCCAGTCCTTCCACAATGATGATCTTGTTTACATCTCCACTATTGAACTACACAGCTGGATCTCTGCCTTAGGGAAAGCATTGAGTTAGATGGAGCATTAGCTTTTAGCTGCACTAGTATTGAAGGAAATAAACACCTCACAAAGACGGTAATACACACCAGTGTGTGAATGTGTCTTGTCTGCTGTGTTCCGCCTACGTCTGCAAATACTCGACGTCTGACAGTCTGGGACTTTTTCCTTTTGCTCTTTTTGCTCTTTCTAATGTTCTTCTGAGTCAAAATAGCAAACGCTCCCAGTGCACCAAAAAAAACAAGGGAACGAACAAACAAGCCAACAAAGAAGAGATTACCACAAACAACCATCACAGTACAACTCCAGCATTTTGAGCTGACAAATCAGATCCAATGATGCTCTGCATTCATATAATGCCGGAAAGTTTCCACTAGTTTTCTCAGCTCAGTTCCCCAGGGTTCTAAAGCAGGGGTCACCAGCCCTGGTCTGGGAGATCTACCGTCCTGCAGAGTAGACCAACCACTATCAGCCACGTCTGCTCCAGCTAGGAAGTCTAAGACGCTTGATTGACGTGCTTGATTGCCTGGATCAATCGCAATGCATTGTGTTCCCTAACTAATTGTACTGAAGATGTAACCCTAAGGGCACCACTCCAGTGACAGTTCAATCAGAGGCACAGCTTGGGGCCCCAGGCCAGCAGGGGGCCTCCGAGGGTATGTTTATATTTTTGAATTACAAGGTTTTTAAAATGTTGTTAACGTCATTTAATGTCTTTATATTTATATATTAAAACAAATATTAAGGTGAATTTTTGGTGTTGGTTGGTTGGTTGGTGTGGCTCAGCGGTTAACACCACTACCCACCTGAGAGCTACCACCCCATGTGGGAGACGGGGGGTCGAATCCCTGTCTTGGTAGCAAATGCTGAGCTACACCAATAAGAGTCCTTGGGCAAGACTCCTAACACTGCACTGGCCTACCTGTAAAACGAATAACCTTGTAAGTCGCTCTGGATAAGAGCGTCAGCTAAATGCCTAAATGTAATTGTTGATTTTTTTGTTTATTGATTGTTTACAACATAATAGTGATGAACACTGGATGGAGGGGCCCCTGTGAACTCTTGTCTAGAGTCTCAACAGACTCTAGAATCACCACCGCGTTCTTTACCTTCTTCTGAGAGCATATAGCTGGTGTAACTGGCCCCTGGAGGAGGGTTTGTGACCACAGTTCTAAAGCCTACAGTATTGCTGGGCTTAGACGTGCACTGATCTTCAGTGAGTAGGTATATCACGATATTCAATACACATCCCGTTAACACCACATTCCATAAGCATTCCACTAATAACTTCAAAGCCCCTAAACTAACACTGTGATTTTTTTTAAAAAAGGTACAACCACAAATTAATATACTGCACACAAATGACTATGTGGAGGCCTTGAATACACTGATGCCACAAGTTAAGAGAACCTTGGCTTGTGGCCTTAATATAATAATTCAAGCCCTCAGTATAGTAATTTGTGGCCTCAATATAATACATTTTAGCTTCAATATAGTATAGTATTTAGCAATATAGTAAATTGTGGCCTCAAAATAGTAAACTGTGGCCTCAATACAAGAATTTGTGGTCTCAGTGTAGTAATTTGTGGCCTCAAAATAGTAGTTTGTGGCCTCAACATAGTAAATGGTAGCATCAATATATTAATTCAAGGCCTCAGTAGTTTTATTGTTACTTATGAGTAATTCTAATGCTTGATGCATTTCAAGTGGATTAAAAAAATAACTTCATGTTAATTTAGTTTAACTTGATTTAAAAAGAACTCTGATCTGAAATGTTGCCATAATTCAATTTGATTAAGTCTGATTCAGTTTGATTACGATTCTTTAACAGATTTAAAACGCCACTACGATTCATGCTTTTGGCTCGATTCAGAATTGGTTTTAAATGTTCAATTTTATTTGGTTTTAAAAGTTTACTCTTAAAAAGAGGTTTAATTATTTGTGATCTGATTAATTTTAATGTTGCCAAAAATGAGCCCCTCTAATGTTTTACAGTCTGTAGATGAATGTACTTCAGTGTATGCCTGTCTGACTGTCTGGATCAAAGTCTACTGACTGATATGTGGAGAACAGAGTGTGAGAACTGTGGAGCCCCAAACTGACCTGTTTTAAATGACACGCACTGACGGAGGAGCCAGACCACCAACACTGACCATCAAACTGTCAGAACGACATGAGGCTGACATCACTGTGTGTGTGAGTGTGCATGGGTGTGTGTGTGGTTTAATTCAGTTCAGTCAGGATCAACAGTGGAGGAGAGACGGGAGAAAGAGAGAGAGGTGGAGGTGTGTAAAGAGAAAATGGAGAGACTGGTGTCCTTTGTCCATCCCACCAGATTATTTGCCTATTAATAATCAGCTCATTAAAATTAATCCTAAGGCTGAAAAGTCCATTAATAATCTATAGAGATGAGGGAAAGAGAGAGAGAGAGAGAGAGAGAGAGAAGAAAAAGTGAGAGAGAGAATTAGAGAATGTTTGTGAGAGAGAAGAAAGAAAAAGATGGAAGAAAATGAAAGAGAGAAGTAAAAGTGTGAAAGAAAGAGAGAAGAAAAAAGGTGTGAGAGAAAGAGAGAGAGAGAGAGAGTGGGAGAGAGAGAAAGAGAGAGAAAGAGAGTGAGAGTGAGAGAAGAAAAAGAGAGAAGGTCTCATGCCAGACAAAGTTAGACACGCTGGGCTAAAAGTGAAGCCGGGGTTTATTAACATGCTGACAGCCAAGCTCAAAAACAGAATCCAAGCGATCAGAGTACAGGGGACAGGCAAAGTCATATATGAAGAGGCAGAAGTCAAAACCAAATAAGCAATCAGAATAAGGCAACCAAAACTAGAGGGCTAAAGAGAAGGAACGAACCAGAGATCAAATGGAGTCGGAAACCAGAAAGTCCGAATAAGGATAACAAGGATAGACCACTCGGTATGCAACGGCAGGTGGCAATACTTCGCAAAGACTGAGAGACAGACCAGGGATTTATAAGCAAGCAGAGTTAATGATTAACAGGTGTGTAAAATCAGAACTCAGTAGATCTCGATCGAGGAAACGAGACGGGATTGCTGGGCGAGGGACACATGACGTCATCGGGTGGCGGATTCTGGGAGTTGGAGTTCTGGGGATCGGAGGCAGATGGGAAACCCAGAAGTGTGACAGAAGGAGAGAAGAAAACGTGTGTGAGGTAGACAACGAGAGAGGGGGGGAGAGAGAGAATAAAACGTGTGAGAAAAAGTGTGTGTGAGAAAGAGAGAGAGTGAGTCTCTCCCATTTTCTCTTCTCTCTCTCTCTCTCTCTCTCTCTCTCTCTGAGATGTTACTATGAATACTAACCCAGAACATTTTTTTCCCTTCCACTGATTGGACTGTATTTCTCTCTGCTAGTCTATTTTATTTACTGTCATCCTCATTAGGAGAACCTCTCTCTCTCGCTCTCGCTCTCTCTCTCTCTCTGTCTCAGTGTAGTTGCCCTCTGAGGGTCTATGTCTGCAATAAGCTACCTGTGAATAATGTATATGATGATGCCCTTCTGATGCACAGCTTTATCAATAATGCACACACAGCATGAATCAGCTCCAGAAGCACTGCTTACACTCTTTTGCCCAACATCTGCGACACTTAGATGCAAGAATACAACAATGTCTCACTAACCAAACGTTTCTCAGTTAAAACCCCCTAAATAAACGACAACCGTATAATGAAGAAGATATAATATCCTAAAACTGCACAGCTCCGCTGGAGGCTCAGCAGAACCCCAGCACAAACTCAACGCACAGCGCTTGAAACTGATACATTAACACGTCTGAGCTGGTCGTTTAATGGAGACAGTATGTGGGTGACATTTCCACAGGTATGGCACAATTTGTCCGCTAACCACTTACAGCTCCGGGGGAGCATATGTTTGCTCACCCACTCACCGGCCATTTTTAACAGCCCACTCTCAAATATAAGTTTTAACATTTAGCAGGAGATTAAACTTCCATTGCTTTACTAGAAACTCCCACCTTTCACTCACTGTCCAGCTTATGAGCTTCACCTGCTTTATAGGGCTACTGAAAATAGGGCCACACCGTCCGGGTTTTCAACTGCCAGTCCTCTGTCCGGTGCAATACCTGGACGGACGCCTATTAGTCTTCTTTTTGGGACGAACTATTTAAAATGTTCACTCACGAACAATATTATGTGTGCCTTTGGCTCACGTGTGTGTTAAAAGAAATGCATTGGATTTCATTGGTTTAACAAGGTCATGTGACATCACTCTCCTACCGGCTAATCGCAGGTCAGTCCTCTAAAAGCTAGTCAATCAGTAAGTTCCCGTCTGACTTACAAATGTCATCCACTCCACCCTATTAAGTGAGTAAAGCATCATGTATGTGTTATATAGGTTAGATTATGATTTCAATTCTGTTCTAGTATCGTGCATCAAAGATTTGCGCAGTTGGGACAGATTTGGTGGTTGCGAAATTAAAAGCTTTTCCACTCGACCAGAACTCACAGAACCGAGACTAAACAGCTGTGTGGTCCTAAGAAAACCACTTGCCACAGTGAATGAGTGCTGTAATCAAAGCTAAACGCGTCCCAACAAAATACCTAACGCCCCTCCCTTCTCCACTGATCACTCAACATTACGGGAGCTCAACATTGACGAATTAAGCCCTGCTCCAATGGCTTCATCTTATTTTGGGAAAATACAGACCCTGATATCTTGGAAATTGGTATCTGACTTAGGCACACCCTAGAGGCCTGGCAGAGAGCTCGGCCACAGTGCCGTCCCAGAGAGTCAGAGTCATTTAGAGTGCCGTTGTTGGCTGTGTTTTGCTCCCCAGTGTTAGCTGCCGCCATTTTCTCTGGCTGAAGCAGGCTGAGAGCTGGTGAGGCCATGGTGCATGATGGGATGCAGTACACCAAGAAGATACCTCCCCCTGTATACTACAACATCTGACTGAGCATCTTCAGTGCACTGCAGACACATTTGGTCTCATACTGCATACTACATACTACTTTTGTATGTAGTAAGCGGTATGCCATGTCAAAGATAGCCAGAGTTTTAAGGGCACTTGTCGCAAAGCATTCCCTTCTCCTATGGTTTCATTCGGGGAGGATATGAATAAGGAATTTTAGGATAGGATATTCAAGATGTCATCGGTGATCAGTGAACAATGGCTTTACTTCCATCACATAACTGTAGACTTCAAAAATCCCCTATTCAAATAGCTCCGTAGGTCCTATTCAAGAGCGGCCTTGTGATCAGAAGCTGACCACTGACGAAGAACTAGGACGGCTACCACAAACTGCACATCGACAGATGAGCTAGAGCTCCTGCAAAGCATCCGTTGAGAGTTTTATGTCTAAACGCTGTACAGAGTGCTGATGTAAAATCTCAGTTTCCGTTAAAGCATTTTTCAAAGGGACTGAAAAACCTTCCGCACGACTTCAGAATCTTTAAGAAGGTGAGAAAAAGAGACATCTCAGAAGATAACTCTACAAAGCCAGTCGGATAACCGAAACGCTTGTCATTTTGGCAATTGGCTACCGCCGCAGTTCAGACCGCACTCGGGTCAAGACTATCAATTTGAGTGAATTCCCGTCCCAGAAGAAAGGGAAAAAAAACGAATAATAAAAATCAATCACAGGCCCCTTTTACAGCACCTGCCTGGAGAACGGCAAGCTAAAGAAAGCTGGAGGGTTACTCTTAAATCATCCGCTCTCACAGCACTCAGCGCGCAGAGAAGAAGCTCTCGGATGTTTCATGAGCAAATTTTTACTCATTATGGTTCAGAGGAGCTGAAGTGCAGAAGGCGTCAGACGCTTTGACCACACAGATAGCTCTTTTCCACTGACATGGTGCTGCTGTATGTGCCAAATTCTTTTCCACCACAAAAAAGAAACTGGTTCGTGGTCATCAAAATCGCAGCTGTTCCGGGTTCTAATCTAATCTGTGTTTAGTTGTTGTTGACGACATTTAAGAGAAAACAATGAAAGCAGCAGCCAAAAGGGCTGCAGGTTTAATGTCAAACATTAGGATAATCTATCTTAATAATCTAGTGACCCTAACCCTTTAACATTCAGCTCAACGTTTTGGTAGAGCACATTTTGAGCCACTATATCTTAATGAAGAAGGTGTTGAACGTAAATCAACCTGACTGTGCCATCTCTACCAACTGGCAGAGGTATGTTAGTGAATCTTTCAATAGATTTTTCTTACACTGTTTTCATCTATAGAGGAAGAAAGCAATGCGTAAATCACTCCACCCATGTGGATTGTTTTTGGTGGAATTTGAAGGTAATCTTATTTTGGCAGCATATTATAGTTTCAGAGGTTTTGATGAACAGTATTATGTAACTTTATACAACACAAGAGTCGGGAAGTCTAATTTTCTAAAAACGTGTTACCAAACGGTATAATTGTTTGTTTATGCTAAAGGTGTCTATGCTAAGCTAATGTAAATAAAATTGACTACTTGTTTTGTAATAATAATAATAATAATAATAATAATAATAATAATAAATATATAATAATAATAACAATAATAACAATAATAATAATAATAATAATAATAATAATAATAATAACTATAATAATAATAATAATAATAATAATAATAATAATATTTCTTTATTCATCCTGAGGGTGTTAAAAGGGTGCTCAAACGTTTTGGTCTGGGGAGATTCTGTTCATTCATTCTGTTAATACATTAATACAGTTAAAAACAACACATCAATTTTAATCAAAATCATATTCAGAGATTCATTTCTAAACATTTCTAAACACATTTCTAAACACATTACGAATCAAAGGATGTCAGAATACTGTGAACTGTGTAGTACTGTGTTCAGGATTTTTTGGGTGAGCCTGAAACCACAGTTCGGTGATGCACCAGAGCCATACTTAGCATGAACCCTCCCCAACACTATAAGGTTATAAAAACCAGACTAGAGTCTAGTTAGCATCAGTGGTTCTCCTGCTTGGTCGCAAGTTACCAGACCTATTACAGCCTACTGTTAGACTAACTTTGGCTAACTTGCCCACAGTGCTTTGCTAACATCAGGTAAGCTAGAGCACTGTCTGCCACATCCGCCCCTTCACGCTGCACTCAAGCTAGGTCAGTGGCCCGCAGCTACATTTCACTGGGAAATGGAGGACCTTTCATGCAGTCCTGCCACTACATCGCAAGCACTGGCCTCTGTTACGACTTACTGCCAGCACAGACAGCACCTGTATGGCTAACCTCTGCAAGGCTAATGGCGCTATCAAATATACAGTACTTTGAATAGCCACACCTACCCAATTCAAAGACCATGTGACATACGTATGTTGTGTCTCCAGGCAATACATTGGAAATGACCTGGGCTACAGCCAACTACATTTCCCTTAGCCTTTCCCTTTCCCTTCGTCACTGTCCAAAGAAAAACAAGTATCTCCAAAGTGGCAACTTCACAGGAGAGGCCAAAAACCTCATTTCATTCTAATGGAAGTCGATGGAACCAGACGTCTTTCCAGGCCTTTCTGTTGGTCCATTCATCATGATCATATCCAAAAAAGTAAAAATACACAAAAATGGAGACACATCATTTTCATTAGATGGCGACGATATACTAGCTATGTCTTCCATCAATGGAGATGAAAATGAGCATCCTCATTTTTGAGGTTGATTCTCATTGAGGTCAGTTTCCTGTGGCCCTAAATTAGATTCTGGCTCTCGTGGCTCAAACATGCAAGTCTATACAAGTCCAATAAAGCTGCTAGATACAAGTTCTCGAGAGAGGCTGCACCTTTTCTGCGACTGGCCATGGTTTTAGCGCCTTTACTGGACACGACCCCAGAATTTCAGAGCAAAGAACATTGCTTATTGTTTGATGATGCTGAAACCTAATTTCATAAACAAACAAGCACAACAAAAAGAAGATATAAGGCAATGATATGTGTTCTCTTATTGGGTGACGGAGGTGACAGACGAATGAAGGAGGTGACAGACGACTGAATTCATGCTAACCTTATCTAAGCTTGTTTAACCTTCCAACAGTACTTATGAAATGACCTAGAGGAGGTTGTTTTGTTTGTTTGTTTATTTATTGATTGGGCCAGAAAACCTTACGTACGCTCTACATAATGTTCATGAAGATGCTGAGCGGAACTGTGCTGATGGGCTGACTGACCTGGGTTTCATAACGGTGATGATCAACATCAAGAACAAAGCTAATGCAGAAATGGCCAGGAGAGTCTTCACGAGCCACATGAACAGAGCTGCTAATCAATATTTCAGCATGTGAGGTCACGGTATAGAAAATAAAGGAGGACAAGAGAAAGAAAGAAGAAAATAAACATCAGTAGTGGACCTTCTGAAAATGGGCTGCTGCACACTGAATGTAAACCGATCGACCCTTCACAGGAATCGTAGATACCTACAAAAGCCTCTACCATGTTTGCATTACTCAATTACCCCCCAGTCTCACACACCAATTACCAAGCCATGCATGCAATCAATCACGTGTGTCAGGGCAGGAAAGTATTGATCGGATCTGAAGCATTGATTTGGATCTGTATTCATATGTTTCATAAAGCTCATCATTCTAACACCTTACCTGTAATTATCATTAGCTGTCAATTCAGTTCAGAGCACATAGTACAACAGACATTGCCAGGGCAACAACAACAACCATTAATCTGGGCCTACAGGCCCCATCTAGTTTACTAAGGAGGCACATTTTCCAAATGAACATTTATAAATGGCAATTAAAAAAAAAGAAAGGAAGACAAATCATTCAACCATGTTATGAGTGTTGTTGTTGCATAGTTTGTCCATCAAAGCCCACTTCCATCAGGGGAAATACACTTAATGTTAATGAGCAGCGAAACTACAGCGTTTCACTTGTTCTGCCTAAACAAGACAATGATAAATACTGTACATCTGTGACTTGCACGTCTTTGGTTACAGTAGGTGCACTGGAAAATATTAAAGGGGGCCTATTACACTTTTCAATTTTTTCCCATTCTGCCAAGTTATAAACCCCAAAGTGCACGCCAGAGGGAGAAACTCTCTCCCACAGAAACCACTTTTCTCAGCGTCCTCATTAGAATTCCAGCCCTTTTCTCTGTTACATCATCTCGTAACACAGTCCTTATTGCCTGCCTACCGGCAAGCATGGCACACCCTCACAGAGAGCTAAACCAGTCCTGCTCCAGTCTAGTTTGAGAAGGTGGGTCTACCAGACTTTCAGTATCGGACTCTGGGTCACACTGATGCATCAGAACACTTACACATAGTATTTTAAGAACAGCCACAGCGGTGTGGGCCATGTCGTTCTGGCAGTTGACCAGTCAGAACAGAGTGGGCGAGCTGACCAATCAGAGCACACTCAGCTCATTGGGAGGCGGAGCTTAAAGACACAGGAGCTCTAATTAGCAGAGCATTTCAGACAGAATGTGAATGCAGATGTACACTACGAGAAACATAACACGTTTAACCTGAAAACTGAAGCATGTAAAGTATTAAACATGGCCTGGAGGCCAAACTAAATGATCTAGCTTCTCTTTTGAAGGTGTATTGTGTATGTTTTGTAATGGTACTATGTACTGATATGTTGTAAAATGTTATTCAGGTCTCTGAAAGTAGTTCCGCTATAACTGAGTAAGATGCCGTGTTCAAATGCTCCTGTATATAATACGGTTAATCAGTAATTTCCTGAAGCAATAATAATCAACAGATGCTTATTTGTGGTTGTAACACTGCAAAGAAATTCCAAAGTAGTAAGCTCTTCTTGCAGACAGTCATGTAGTATTAGATGCATTCGACAGCAGAGTTTACTCTAGGTTAGGGGGCAGTCGTGGACTGGAGGTTGGGGAACCAGCCTCGATTCCCAACAGTAATGACTGAAGTGCCCCCAACTGCCACCCGGCTGCTGTGGATAGGGCTGCCCACCGCTCTGGGCAAGTGTGCTCACTGCCCCCTAGTGTGCATGTTTACTAGTGTGTGTGGGTGTTCACAGATTCACAGATGGGTTAAATGCAGAAGACAAATTCCTCTGTGTGCACAACACAATGGCAAAAAATGGCCCTAAAATCTCTACTCAGAGAATGACTGGCTCCACCTGAAATTCTGCATCAGTTTACTGCAAGTTTAGAGCAGCATATTTCTGAGAGAAACAGGGCAGGGTCTCTACTTGGGTAGGAAGTAATTGTTAGCTGGACATGATTTGATTCTTTAGGATTTGAATGGATGGCAAAAGGAGACAGACTCAGGCGGCCAGCAGAATCTGCCTGTTTAGCAGAAAAGCTAAAGGAAAAATAAATAAATATTTCTGAATAAATAACCACATTTTGTGATAAGAAAAGAAGGACAGTATTCTCGTTTGTGTTTTCTGTACTTTCTAATACACCATTTATTATTTGCTGAAGCAGACATACAGGCTACTGCAACCATGAGCGGCACTGATGACGGATATATGTGCTTGATGATTGGCCAGGTTGGTGGAAGGGGAGGGAGAACAAGCTAAGATATTATTGGTGAGTTTAATTTTTCAATGACGATGGCTCACGATGACATAACCAAATATAAGGACAGGCCTTTAGAGGTGGCAGAAATCACTACACTTTCCTCAACAATTACAGATAATTGTGTCATTTGAGTGATATGACTTGATGTGATATGCTTAATGTGACCAAGGGCATGAACTCCCTATGTAAAAACCGTCCAGTTTGATTTCAGGCTGACTTGAAGATAACTCTAAATGGTGGATGACAAACATAGTTTGCATTGGACAGAACTGGAAGAACCGTTTGCCATTTGTGCTTGCACACAGAGGAATTTGATCCCTGCAATTAACCCATCTGTATAGCCCTAGACCACAACACTAGGGGAGCAGTGAGCACACTTGCTCGGAGCGGTGGGCAGCGCTACCCACAGTGCCTAGGGAGCAGTTGGGGGCGTTAGGTGCCATGCTCAAGGGCACGTTGGTCATATCCTGTTGGTTCAGAGGATTGAACTGGTCACAAGGCTGGTTCCCTAACCTCCAGCCCACAATACATGATACAGTGATTGTTGACGACTCGTAAATAACTACACATAACAAATGTTAGCAACCACCTGGGACACCAACAGTAGTCACAATAATCACTGTATTGCTCGAAGACCCTTGTAATGAGAAGCGACAGCCCTAAACAGTGTGTCATCTCATGACAGAATCCACATCATGAAGTGTATTTGAGTCACATTCAGCATCTTCTCTGGAAAGGTCTTCTAGCCACAGTAGCGCCGGACTGAATCCACAGACAGTGGTACACCTCACAACATGGCACAGCTCAAGCACAGCATTGCAAAATGCTCTTACCTTGGCGATCTGCACACACCAGTTGAGGAGCAGCTGGGAGCCGATGTTGTCCTTGTGCTCGTGGACGTAGTCCAGCAGGCAGCCGTGAGGCATGAGCTGGGTCACCAGCTGGATGGTGGGGCTGAGGCACACCCCTAGAAGACGCACCAGGTGGGGGTGTTCCATGCTGGCCATGATCAGGGCCTCCTGGAGGAGACACAGAAACTCAGACCAACAGATACCACGCACACTGATGTGTAGGCACAGTGCTGATGTCGGAACAAAACCTCATATCGCCAAAATGATATCTTTACTTTGGTAACACTTTACTGTAGGGTACTGTTCATAAGGGCACATGACACCTACATAAGCTTGTCATTACAACTGACATAGCCCAGGTGGCAGTTGGCATCTGTCATAAAAGCTACTTTGATGAGAACTGGTAAATGTAACCTTTATAAAAGAAGGTGCCTGCTGCAATAAGCATTTGTAAACATTCATGTAGGGTTATCTCAGTTCTCATGACAAGCTTATGTAGGTGTCATGTAGCCTTATGAACAGTACGCTACAGCAAAGTGTTACCTTTACTTTTAATGTAAGTCAATGTAACCAGAGTCTTTCCAGGTTCATATATGGCCCCATTTTGGCCCTTTCATCATAAAACTTACACACCATGTAAAGAGCAACAGGCATTTTCAAATTATGTAAAAAGCTGAAAAACAACAAAAATGGAGACACAATATTTTAGTTCCAACAGCAGCAAAACATATGGATATATTAAGCACCATAGACATTACATAAACATAAATATCTGCACTCATCATCAAAAGAATAGCTGCACCCAGAAGGCAGTGTGGGATTGAAGTGCTATTGGGAAGGAAGATAAAGGTTACCAGGAACAAACAATGATGATACATTTAGACTGATATGGGAAATATTTACTGAGCTACACATACAGAAGTAGTGTCTCTCAGTATGGTGTCGGGCTAACGCAACACGCAACACGCCAGAGCATGGAGCTGTAGAGGTTCCTAATGGTGTCCTGTGATAATCCATCCCATGCAGCTTGAATATCCTCACATAGTTCCTGCAGATGGTGCAGTAGGGGTGGAGGTGGAGTGACACCAGGCCTTCTGGATGCGTGACATGTGACAACAAACCGTTCGTCTTGGTGCTGACCACGGTGCCTCCACACACGGATTCGTTGGTCGTCTCCACCAACACAAAAGCAGGACTCGTCACTGATGATGCACTTTGAGTCACTCCATGACAGTCTGGCACGACACCATTGCAGTCTTTGGTGATATGGACGTGGTGTTAAGGACAGTCATCATAACGGTCTGCGTGCATGTAGTTCTGCGTGGGGCAGCCGTCTGCCAACAGGATGACTCATAGAGGGCACCACTGCTTGCTGAATGTCCACACTCATGGCTGTGGGGTCAGTCAGGTGCAGCGATAAGGCCCCTCCTTGCTTACGTCACTTGAATCATGCGGATGTCTCACAATGTCAAACCTACCCACCAAGTTTCATTCCTGTCGGTTGAGTCCTCCTGGGTGCAGATATTGATGATGAGTGTATATATTAACCCTAAAACATGTATTCATGTTAAAATGTAATGAATTAATGCAGAAATCTCCTCAAAACATGAGTGTATAAACAGGTTTTGGTCCCCACAATGTGTCATAAACCTAGTACACACACACACATACACACAAACGCACACAGAGATTCATCACTGAAACAGCTCTGTAGTGAGCAGTTGCAGTGAATGGGCCACAAAGGCCTTTCGGACGTTGGGATTTATTATCTATCTTATACTGAGGTTGCATAATACAGTCTTCAGAGTGAGCTAAGACTCTCAGTGCGCTCGCCTAGGTCCTAAATCAGGCCTAATATCAGCCACTGGAGGCTGAATCCTGGCCACCAGGCTGCCAACCCCCACGTGCCTGAGACTATCTATCATCCACCGGCTCTCCACAAGGCCCTGAATATACACTCTTTCTTCTTTCAGAGAGTGTCTGAAAGGTGCCATCAGTCCGATGGAGTTAACATCTCAGGAAAACAAAGAAAGGAAGAACAGACACTGGGACATTTATCGAAACCCCCCGCGCTCTAAAGGCTGGCGTGGATCAGTTTGCGGGGCTACAGATTTTGTCAGTAAAGAAAGATGGGAGGTTAGGGAAGCTATAGCACGAGGGTTTGTTTGCTCTGACTGTACATCTACAAGGTGGCCCAGCAAGGTAGGAGTGTCTAATAGAGTGGACAGTGAGTGGACACAGTGTTTAAACACTCCAGCAGCACTGCTGTGTCTGATCCACTCACACCAGCACAACGCACACTAACACACCACCACTATGTCCTGATTCGCTTACTAGCTCTGTGTGTAGCAAATCAGAACATAGTTAATATGGATACAGAAAATGAGAACGTACATGAAACAACTGGAATTTTCCATTTTAAAAATTGATGGTACAAATTACAGTATGGCTAAGCACAGCACAGCACAGGCTAGGCCCCTGAAGGTGGGAACATTGAGACACCAATGATTCAAAGACATATGACACAAAGACAGTACATACTTCCTAACATTGGCAGGGAGGCTCATGCACTGTGCTGTGCTCAGCTATACTGTAATTTGTACCGTCAATTTTTAGGACGGAAAATTCCAGTTGTTTCATGAACGTTCTCATTTTTACCTTAAGACCCAGAACAGCCGTCTGTTCGTAACTCTTTGCCATGTTACTAAAATGAAGGCGTTCTTCAGATGATTAACACTGCTAGGGTAAAAGCTAATTTTGTTACTACACTGCTAGCGTGAATGCTAATTCTGTTACTACACTGCTAGCGTGAATGCTAATTCTGCTACTACACTGCTATGTGAGATGCTAATTCTGCTACTACACTGCTAGAGTGAATTCTAATTCTGTTACTACACTGCTAGCGTGAATGCTAATTCTGCTACTACACTGCTAGAGTGAATGCTAATTCTGTTACTACACTGCTATGTGAAATGCGAATTCTGCTACTACATTGCTAGCTTAAATGCTAATTCTGTGTCACCAGTGCCAAGTTAACCATGGTTCACCTAAGCAATGCATAGCAGCTGACTAGGCATATAAGTGTAATGCAAGTTTAACAGCCGGGTCCAAACAGCAGACTCTCTTGCGGTTTTCAAACACAGCCTAAAGACCCATTTCTTAACAGAGCACTAATGTGAGTAAATACTAATCGATGTATATATTTAAATGCTTTGTTTTGCAATTATGCTGAGTTTTGCACTTCTTTCTTCTCTCTCGGTACAAACGCTGACTTGGGATTGCTAAGTAGTGCACGTCTGCTGTATTTAACTCTGTATTCTTCTTTCTAGGTATCAGCACTGGCCCTTGTTCGAGCTTCTGAGCTCAAGTTTTAGACTCTAACCTTCTTGTACTAGCTAGGAAACATACTCTGACCGAACACTAAGCACAGTTGTAAGTCACTCTAGATAAGATGTAAACGTCTGAAATGGAATATTTACAAATGGGCCTTAATTAGCCTGAATGTTAGCATGGCAGGCTACGTTAATGTTATAGTTAATTCATAAAATGAGTCAATAAATGGCAAATCCTTGTGCCAGCACCATTGGCAGATGGCTGCACAACTGCATGCAGATGGTTACAACGACTGCCCTTAACACCACGTCAACGTCTTCAAAGACTGCAACTGTGTTGTGCCCTACTGTCATGGAGTGACTCAGAATGGCAGCAGGTCATCTTCAGTGACGAGTCCTGCTTTTGTCTTGGTGGAGATGCCCAACGAATCCGTGTGTGGAAGCACCATGGTCAGCACCAAGAGGAACAGTTTGTTGTCATGCATCAAACGTCCAGAAGGCCTGGTGTCACTCCACCTCCACCCCTACCGCACCATCTGCAGGAACTGTGTGAGGATATTCAAGCTGCACGGGATGGATTATCACAGGACACCATTAGGAACCTCTACAGCTCCATGCTGAGACGTCTGGCATGTTGGGTTAGCAAACATGGCGGCCCAACGCCATACTGGGAGACACTGCTACTGTATGTGTAGCTCAATAAATATTGATCATATCAGTCTAAATTTACCATCATTTATTGTTCCTGGTGACCTTTATCTTCCTTCCCAACAGCACTGCAATCCCACACCTCCTTCTGGGTGCAGCTATTCTTTTGATGATGAGTGTATATATTATTGATAATATATTATATCTATTATCTAATTCTAGTGTTAAGTATGTGCTCTGTAAGTGCACAACAGTATGCAATGAATATTTCATAACCAATATATACATACTTTACATATGAATTTGGTATGCACATGATAAACTCTGTCCTCTTCCTCATTTATGAAGCGTTTAAGCAACATATTCAAGACTTTAATCAGGAATTTACTATGCAATTATTTGAGACATCATTTAAGCCTTTATCAGGGATTATAAACTACATAATAACACCTAAAATAATGGTATTCCTTATGTCTATCATTACCTAATGAGTAATTGCTACATTGCTAGTTAGTAATGTTATTACTGGTCTAAGTACTGCTAATAGAGGTACACATACTGTAAACTGGTGCCAAATTCAAATTCAGTGATGCTATGAATGCCTTACTAAGTAGGAAACTATTGTTAAATATTATTTTTCTTTTATTAATTTTGTAACTTCTCTTGAACTTTCTTCTTTCTGTCCCCTTGCATTCTGTATGTCTCTCTTGGGTGATATGTGGGGACTGAGTAGTCCCTTTGTCATACACATACAGAAGTAGTGTCTCTCAGTATGGTGTCGGGCTAACGCAACATGCCAGACGTCTCGGGAAGGAGTTGTAGAGGTTCCTAATGGTGTCCTGTGATAATCCATCGCATGCAGCTTGAATATCCTCACACAGTTCCTGCAGATGGTGTGGCTTTGTTAACGACCTCCAATGGTTAGCCTATGTTACATATGGCTAGCGATGCCATTTGTTGCAGGGATGTCTCGGAGACATCCTGGCTCCTAGATGGGGGAGACTGTAAATTCCTGGGTGGGCCTCAACACCTTTATCTTAATCACAGAGGCAGTCGCCCATCAAGTAGGGGGGTTCTGGGTCATTCAGACAAAGGGACAACAAGAAGGTGTGGTGTACCTGGTTAACTATGTAAGTCCATGGTACTGTAAACTTGAGAGACTCGCTTGGTACGAAGACGCACGTATTAGACTTCTTTTTCCTCAACAAAGTCTCCACCCCTGTTCTTCAAGGAACCAAAAAGTTCGCCAGCAGAAGTCAACACTACTAATGAAGGATAAACTGTGCTAAAGTGCTAAAGTGTACGTTCACCCGTGTGCATTGTGGGAACTATTCTGAGAAGGAAGACCACTGATTCCCTGGGTAGCACCCTGACTACTGAGCTACGGAGCTCTTTGAGACACAGCCACCCACACACGCCCCTCAAAACCTAACTGGTAACACGTCATCGAGTTATCTCCACATGCTCACGCTGTCAGAACATCCACAAACACAGCATATTAACATGCACTCATATCCACAAAAGGCTCTCTTTAAGCAGTCAAAGAGGGGGCTATAAATGGCTCTGTTGGCTGTGTTTCATGGTTGTTGCATCATCTCACAGAGTCATTTTGGGGTTTGGATTTTTCCTTTTGAACTGAACGGAGCTGAATGAGATCTGACTGAAGCAGAGAGAAGCAGTGTGAACGCTGCAGGCCTGCAGATATCACTCACATCCATAAACTCCACATTGGCTTTAGGGCCCGTCGCCTCGTTCAGGATCTTAATGGCCACCGGGATCTTCACCGTCTCACCCTCGGGCACCCAGATCCCCTGAAAGAAAAAGAGACACAGATATAGAGCGTTTATCCACTCCGGTGCCTCTACCACAGCAGGGGATTACAAACTTTCCAAAGCCAGGACCTACATGTAGAGACAGCGCTGGTCCCAAGACGCACCAAATATTTTATGAAGTAAGAAAAAAAAGACAAACTCGTCGAAACTCATCTTCAGGCTTTCAGCTTTTTCAGCTCTTACTCACTATTACCGATAAAATACTAAAATACTCTCAGTAAAATACTCTGATAAAGGCTTCACTGTTACTCGACACTGGAACACAATAAAGACTATGCTTATTTGAAAGTTCATGAGTCCTTTAGAATGTTTTATTTTACATAAAATAATAAATATGACATAACCCAATCAAACTTTAAACATTTAAATTATAAAATAATTTAAACACATCGTGGCTGAAAAATAAGGAACTCCAAAATGGCAACTTTACAGGAGAGGCCAAAAACCTAATTTCATTTTAATGTAAGTCAATGGAACCAGACGTCTTTCCAAATAATTGTGAGCAATTTCTTGTGATGCTGGATTGACGAACCGGAAGCTTGCAGAAGTCAGAGCCAGCAAACAAACAGAATGACAAAACCTGAGCGAGCAAAACAGACATGGGCAAAACGAGATACAGATACAAGCTAGGGTCAAAACCAGGACAACCAGAAACCAGGCGATCAAACAAGAGGGAGAGGCAAAAGACGAAAACCAAAGGGCAGAAGAGGGGCATACACGAGAATGCAGATAAACAGATAACAACTGAGAAACGCTTAGCAAGCAACGCTAGGGTCGGCATTACTTCGTGAAGTGTTAATGACAAGGGCAGGTATATACACACAACAAGTAAACGGAAGACAGGTGTGGTTAATCAGAGCTCATGATTGGTGGAGATAGCACTAGTGGTGTTGTAGTCAAGGAGTGGGGAGTGTAATCCCAGGACTCGGCGGAGGCAGAGGAAGAGTGAACAGCAGCTGCTGTGTTCAAATGATGCATAAAAGTAAAAACCAACAAAAAGGATATACATGTTATTCTATGGATATATAAATAATACTCATTTATTCATCAAGGAAAATGGTTCAGTATATATACTGATCCAATATATATCCAGCATATCTTACTGTGGCAGAAGTATGTGAATATGTGATTTTTCAGGATTAGTAGTTAATGGGAAGGTGAAATTAGACTCAGGTGTTTTCAGTCAATGGAAGTAATAGTCCAGAAGGAACCCAAGGTAACTCAAGAGGTAGGTGATGTAGGTCATGCAGCAAGACAACGACCCTAAGCACTGTCATTGTACCAAAGGAGTGTTTAAAGAAGAATACAGGCAATGTTTTGTAATGACCAGAATAAAGTTCTGAGCTTAATCCTACAGACATGTTGTGGCAGGACCTGAAGCAAGCAGTTCATGTAAGGAAGCTCTTGCAACCGACTAACATAACCCAAAACAATTATCTAGTATTTCATACACTTACTCATGAATTATCAAAACCATGCTAGTTTTTCATTCTAACTTAAATACACTGAAAAGACTAACAGGTTCTAGATATTACCTGAGTAACAGTAAGGAACATACTACAAAAGTACTAGATTATTAGAGTAAGATGTTGACAGTCTAACTAAACCGAAAGAGTAACATGCTCTACATATCACCTGAGAATTATGATACAGTATTTGGTGTAGGATTTTACAGATGCTTTATCTTATATGACATTAATAGTTACCTTGTAGACGGTGCCAAAAGCTCCAGCACCTAGAATCTTCACCCTCTTCAGCTCCGTCTCCTTCAGAATACGCAACTGGGCCTGGTTAGGAGCTGTTCCACTCGGGGTCAGAGGCTCCACCAGCTAGATAGACAGATAGATAGATGTGTGATAGATGTATTAATCTCAAGGAAAATTGCACAGCAGCAACAACACTGTAGTAATCACATAGATATAAATACACACACACAGACACACACACACACACACACACACACACACATATACACACACATATATATATATATATATATAGTCACTGTCAATGGCAAAAACCTAATCGAGTTTTAATGTGAGTCAATGGAACCAGACGTCTTTCCAAGCAGTTTTGGTTCTTTTCTGTTGGTCCATTCATGATGAAATTCTTGCACAGTGTAAAGAGTAGCTGCTGAGTTCAAATGCATAAAAGTAAAAATTGACATTGACATGTTTTTCATTGGACGGCGATGATATATAATCACATACGTACATATACTTTACATATTTTCAACAATTATACAGCTCTGGAAATAAATAAGAGACCACTCCAGTTTCTATCTCCACATGTACAGCAGGTTCTTAGTGAGGAACAGAAGGTTGGGTTCTAGCTTTACTGGCAGATACAGTGAGCGTCTGGTTCAAAAGAACAAGGTCAAGTAGCAAACACACAGGACAACACAGCTACAGACTGGCAGAGGGCCAAAACTACTCTCTACTGACCGTGATGAGCGCCACCTCATTCCAATGTCACTTAACCACTGTAAGATGACCTCAAGTGACCTACAGAAAGACTGACGAGCGGTGGCTGGGGTGAAATGCACAGCGAGGATGGTTCTAAAAACAGGCTTCTGGAGGCGTCATTAGTGTTTTTGTAAATAAACAGATCTAAATACAATATTTGATCTGGAATTTGGGAGACGTGTTTCCAGTAGTGTATAGAATCAATCAGAACTGCTCATTTTGGTCCAACACAAACCCAGAAACTGTACAACTAGAGGAACTGATCATTTTGAGGTGGTCTCTTACATTTTTCCAGAGCTATATATTATTTTATATGAGCACCGAAAGTTCCAATATTGTTATGAAAACTGTATCAGGTGTAAACAGGATCAACTGCTGTCTCGAGTGAGGAGGATTCCATGGATTGACCAGCAGTATTACCTTTAATGACCTGATAACACTATTTCCATTGTGTGAACACACATGATTTCCATAGGGTGAATACAGTTTCAGATTTCCTTCACCCTGAGCACCGTGTAGCCTGCTAAATGTATTGCTGTATTTGAACAAGAGGACTACAACTATGAATTCCACCAGTGAAACCTTCATCACGCTGCAGCTGGGCTTCAGCCTGGAACTCTAATGAATGGTTTCAATGGCCGAACTAGGAAAAGATTGCTAAGTTAGTGCTAAATTAGTGATTTAATAATAAACTAGCACTTTAGTATGTAATTAATCCAGATCTTTGATTGGCCATTTAAGAGCATACAAAATTAAATCCCCTCTGTGATGTTCTGGGGGTGTTTTAATTATGTGGTAATGGGTCTTTAGGACCACAGTGCCTACACTGAACTGCCGGACAACCAGGTTTTGCCTTTTTCTCACATCTTACTGAGGAAAATAACATCCCTATCCCTGTATTCCAAGAGGACAGTTCCCATGTTCACAGGGCTGCAAATGTGACTGACTGGCATGATAAAAATGTGTTCACACATCTGGACTGGCTTGCAAAGTTCCCAGATTTTAATCCTCTTGGAAATCTCTTGGACTACCTGGAACTGCCAGTAAAACACCAGGGAAGACATTCACCAAATCTGGCCCAACTGAATAGTTCTTTGATATAAGTGAACCTGAACACTGATGTGGTCTACATCCAGAAACCTGTCCAGTTCATGCCAAATCCAATCACAGCTGTTATTTGTGTTCATGGAGGTATTACACACTATTAGGTAGGTTTTGGTCGCAGCCTCTTAAAACCGTCAGTTAGCGATAAGAAGCTTGATTCCTTCCAGATGAGGACAAGGACGAGGTCGAGGTTGTGCCTGTTGTGAAAATGCCGTATGGACCGCAGCTGGTCCCGGCTATTCAACTAAAGCTTCTTTCAAAATCCATCTGACATGGCCAATGACATGAATCAAACGAGGACGAGCTATCTAGGAAAAGTCAAATTAACCGCAGGGTGCGTAGCAGACGACACGTTTCGTGTAATTAATTAGGTCTTTCTTCGCCGTACTGCGACGAGTATTAGAATGGGCAAAGTGCCGCCAAAGAATGACAAAAGCCTGAGGCTATCAAAGCAGAGTTGAAATATGAGAGCGAGGCAGAGATAAGGGCTGAGCAGAATGAGAAGTTTCAGCCGGCAGGAGTCAGGAGACGGAGATGGGGGGGGGGGGGGAGAAAAGAAAAAAAGAGAAAGAAAGCTTGAGCTGATAAAACTGTGGTGCGTGCAGCAGGAGCGTGGAAACGGGCATGGAAGGGCAGGGCAGGACTCATTGTTCTACCGTTATTGGAAAGGTATAAAGAGGTGGGGGAAACAGGGGGGAGGAGAGGAGGAAGGCAGTGAAGAAAAAGTGGGAAAAAAAACATGAGAATGAGGGAAAAAAGCAAAGAGCAGGGATGGAGAGAGAAAAGAGAGAGAGAGAGAGAGAGAAAGAGTGGGAGGGCCACAGCAGAGTCCCTGGGCTCATCATGGATGGCTGATTAAAACACAATAGCTGTTCTTCATTTAAATGGAGTTCTAAATCAGGAGTGAAGGAGAGGGGGAGGACTGAGGTGGAGAAAAGAGGGAGGCGCTGGACAAAGCAGGGGAAAAACAGGGCACTATTGCTAAGGCTGCAGGGAGCTGTCCGCACCAGACGGTGCTGAAACTTAAAGGAGCGCTGTCTGTCAGAACCAGTTCTGAAATGCTCACCCATGAGGGCTGCAATAGCTTCCATAAGCAATGAATCTGTCTAATATTACTCGATTAATCGTCTGATTAGACCTTTATACCGTTGCTGTTTCTTCTCACAGCTTTGTGTTGACAACAACATGAACACTGAGATGCTGTACTAACCAGTTCACTCATTACCTCCTTTACTGTGCAATACATACTGTAGATTTCTAAAATCGATTATTTTATTATTCCAAGACTTATTGATTAATCGATCTACTATGCCATCAGCTGCTGCTTCTTATTTTGCTTTGACAGTACCATGCACATTTAAAAGCTGCATCCTGATTCGTTCCCCTTTTGACTAATTTACTGCGCAATACGTACTGTATATCTCAATGATTGGTTAATCTATTATTCGATTAATCGACTGATCAAACAATTATACCTTCTATTCTTTCTTCGTACATTGCAATTGATAGCACCACTAATGTTCAAATGTTGTCTTCTGATTGTTTAATTTGTTGACTCTTTTACTGTGAAATGTCTACTGTATGTTTCTTTTATTATTCGATTAATCGACTGATCAAATGATTATACCTTCTGTTCTGTTTTCTTACGTTGCTTTGACAGCACCACAAATGCTCAAATGTTGTCTTCTGACTGATTTACTTGTTAACTTAAAATTTACTGTGCAATACCTACTGTACGTTTCAATGATCAGTTAATCTATTATCCGATTAATCGACTGATCAAACGATTATATCGTCTGTCGTTTCTTTTCACTTTGCTTTGACCACAGAATGAATCACACGTTCACATGTTGTGTTCAGACTGGTTCAAGTTGGTTAACTTAAAATTTACTGCGCAAACCCAACTGTATGGTTTTATAACTGATTCATTTAATTATTAATTAATCTATTGATTAATCAATTAATCTATTTATCAAACCCTTATGCCTTCTGCTGTTTTTGCCTTCACTTTCACAGCCATAGCACTGTTATCTTTCAAATGCTGTGTACTAATCGGTTATCTATTCACTACATACAGTCAAAGGCTGATGTTTATTTGTTGAATTACATGCTTTACTGAAATTATATTTACTGAATATTTGCTGAATTTAACAAATTAAATCATATAATGTGGCCTGAGCAGAGGTTATGGAACATTTTTCTTTTAATGATAAGGAGACATGTATTTATAGAAATCTCAATAAATATGTGAGTAAACTTTAAAAATAAGTTATTAAATTTAAAAAAGACAAAAATTCTTGTAGCCTATACATCCTGCAAAGTAGTCTTTCAAATAAACTGCCAGTTAAACTGAAACTGATTACTGACGCTGCATATTGTTTTAACACTGCATAAAAGCAGCTGACTTCATCTTTCACAGGGAAACAAAACCCTGCTATCTACAGCATCTCCGAGAGTGCTGAGCTCTTCCAGACATCCAGAAATACCATCAGTGAATTCACACCGAGACCATATGAGGTACGTATGTGTTACTAGTTTATAGGTGTTTAGAATTGGTTTGGGTGTTCTAAACACCAAACCGGTTCTAAACACTGAACCGGTTCTAAACACCCGAATTGGTTCAGTGTTTAGAACCGGTTCGGGTGTTTAGAACGGTTTGAATGCTCATTTCCCTGTTGTTTTCCATAAAGAGCAGTGTGTGCCGTCACCCAGCCCACGGCCAAACAGCTGCAGCACTCACACAAGAGGAGACGGGGTCAGAGCCGGCAGGTGCAGCGGCTTAGGATCCACACACAAAACTGTGACTTATGACCTGCACTCCCACACACGAGTGTACACTACCCGCTCAGCATGAGAAAGAAAGAGAGAGGGAGAATGGGAGAGATATTCATAGCAGGGCTGTAGAAAGGCATCAGTATGAATGTGGGTTTTCAAGTGCACCAGTTTCTCAATGTTGGAAATAAAATCCTGAGGTTCTTTTCAACAAACCTATTTAATAGATTCATTATTTTACTGTGCAGTAAGTTCTAGATAAGCTCACTGGACAAAAAATGAGTCACCTGTGACTGAAACGTATCTAATAGCAGGCCAGATTTGGTGGATGCCTTCCCTGGCACAATTCAGAGGAGAATTTCCTGTAGACTGGGATTTTAACCACTGCTGGTAGACCCGCATGACCATACGCTTCCATATACCTGCAGATTCATTTTCTTCCGGTCTGTTTGTTTTTCTTTCTTTATTTCTTTATTTCTTTCTTTCTTTGTCTTTTTCTCCCTGTTTCCTCCTCCTTGTATCATTGCTGTCATCAACTCATCAATGGTGAAAGATATTTAAAGTAAGTAAATTAATGTAAAGACATTTTATCCCAAGCTAACTTTATAAATGGAAACCAACCAACCAACCAACCAACCAACCAAACAAACAAACAAACCAACCAAGAGCTAAAGAGCCTGCGTTGGAGTTATATCAGAGAGCGTTCCCACCCAAAACACTTCTAATAGAAATGGAGGCTCTTGGTTGCCGACGTGTGTGTGTGAGTGTGCATGAGCTGGAAACACTCCCGTGTGTGTGTGTGTGCGTGTGTGTGTGTGTGTGCGTGTGTGTGTGTGTGTGTGTGTGTGTGTGTGTGTGTGTGTGTGTGTGAAGCGGGGTACTGTGGTTTGTCCAGTGTTGTTTTTGGACGGCAGTACTGGGGGAATCCCCTGAAGGGTCTGAGTCAGGCTGAAGGGGTCCTGATGGGGGAGTGAGTATGTGGTGATTATCGCTCTGCCTGCTGCCAAGTTGTAATACAGAGCAGCAGAGCAGCGTTAGTGCTAATACTACACAGCTTAGATCCACACAGCTGAAGTCTACTCAGGTCTCCACTGTTACAGTCACCTTCCACTAATCTACAGGTCTCCACTGCTACAGTCACCTACTGCTAATCTACAGGTCTCCACTGTTACAGTCACCTACCGCTAATCTACAGGTCTCCACTGTTACAGTCACCTACCGCTAATCTACAGGTCTCCACTGTTACAGTCACCT
>CM067480.1:37352150-37375432 GCA_034552555.1 Semaprochilodus insignis
GTCTCAGACTGGTGCTCCATCCTCTGTACTGACTGTCTCAGACTGGTGTTTCTTCTTGTACTGCACTTTATAAGCCTTAATCTGCCTCTACATCCAGACTGCTGCACTCAGCACTGTAATTTAAATATACAACTCCACACAATGTAAGGTTTACAGGTATGAAAGGTATAGTGTGTGTGTGTGTGTTAGGATGTGTGTGTGTACTGTGTGAAATGTTGTCACCCTCTGTGCACTGTGAGCTAATGTAACCAAAGACAAATTCCTTGTACGTGTGAACATACTCGGCAAATCAAGCTTGATTCTGATTCTGATTCTGGATTGTTTGCTTGGTTTTGACTTCTGCCTGTTTCCTGATTCTGCCTCTGTCTAGCCCTCTGGTTATGTCCGCCCTGATCTTGTTGTTGTTGTGTTTCACTACCAACCTGTTTAATAAACATGGCTTTGCTTTTAGCTCAGTTTGTCAATCATCACACTAATAATGCACATATGACCACGTACCACAGTTTAATTCAAAAGCCAAGTACTTTGTAAGTACTTTCTGGTTACCAAATTGCAAGCATGAGTCTTATATAGCACCAATCCAACACCACCCCTCTTCCAGCACTGGGGTTATTCCCTGTCCCCTACTGGCAGTAACACTTTCTATGAATCAAGACCACCAGAACACTACAGACCGTTTAAATGCCCAGGCTGCACTTTTTGCACATATCCTGGTGATTCAGCGTATCACTTCTATATAAGGACCAGTATTATTCTGTACACCATGTGTATGATACGTGTATACTTAATAAGGATAATACTTGAGTCTATCACTGGCTGCTGTTGCACAGTTCTGTCGTTTATTTGCACTAATACTGCATACCGTACACGTTCTGCTCCTATACCTTTCAGTGTTATATAGCACTTATCACTATTTTCCTAATTTATATACATACGTATCTATTTTTCTTCCCTCTGGACTTCCTGCTCGACTAAATGAGCTACACATGATGGAAATAAGAGGCATATTTCAAGGCATGTACACTATAAAGGATTTGAGAAGGTTAACTATGCTGAACAGTCTCAAAGGCCCAAACAAACCAACACATCCAACATTTCAGATGCAGTCAGTTAAGTAAAAAGCCAAGGGTAATATACGGTATTCATAACTGCTGCCACCGTTCAGTGACACAGCAGCTTTTCTAGACTCGGTTGTATTCTTCATCTAATGCCGTTATACCCCCCAGAGCCACAAAGGCTCTCTGTGGTGTGTTTGGGCTCAGGGCAATGGTGTTTGTGAACGGTGTAATGGGTTTAAGCTGTGCTCGTCTCTGAGGCTGTTGGAGAAAAGCCCTCACCCTTTGATTCCCGTGATGAGGAACACCAGGTTGCCATTGATCTTGGTGCAGTTGACGAACCTGTCGATGTTGCTGGAGTCTACGGTCTGAGCCGACTGCAGACTCGCAGTGCCGATGCCATCGCACGCTGCGAAAATAAGCCAAAAGTAAATATATACATAGAAACAAAAAATGAAGCTTAAGTGGTGAAGTGTGCTCTACAGGTATGTTGCAAAAGTGAACACACCCCTGGTGAAATGACACGATTGCTGATCCACATTTTAGTGCAGTTCAGTGCAATTTCAGTACATCACATTCAGCAAAAACATTGTTCCCTGTTGAGAATGTGTTAACATAGAAAACCAACAGAACATATGATTTGACTAAAAAAGATGGTTCTTCAAGGGTTCTTTAGTAAAGGAAAAGGTTCTTTTCAGAACCATAAGTTCTATTTAGAACCATCCCATGTTTAAATGGATTGTTGCATGGTGTAATGGTTCCTCAGAATGTTGTATATGGTTCAGTATGGTATCAAAAGGGTTCTGATATTGTTACAACGTCAAGCTTGTCACAACAGATGAACACCTTTTTGTTGATATACAGAACCATGTACGAGAAGGTTCTATACAGTCCATATTATCGCTGGCTAATGAAAAACATCTATCTCAATTGTGAATTGTGATTTTTTACTTTCATGCATCATTTGAACACAGCAGCTGCTGTTTACACTGTGTGAAAATTTCAATTCCAATGTAAATGGACCAAAACTGCTTGGAAAAAAAGTCTGGTTCCATAGACTTACATTCAAATTACACGTGGCTCCTGTAAAGTGGCCATATTGGAGATTTTTTTCTTTGGCCAGGGACGATATACAGCACAGCTTCTATTAGTCTGAAGAACACAATTCAAAGAACCAAAACAGTTCTATATGAAACTTGTGGTTCTAATTAGACGCATTTCATTTAGTAAGGAACCCTTAAAGAACCATCTTTTTTTAAGCAGTGTAGCTTTTCAGAATGGTGACAGCCTCAGATGTGCTACTGAGCTGAAACCAGAGCTAACTGGTACGGAACTGGACGCTGATGGAGACTTCTTGTCTTGGACGATGCATCTCCGAATCCTTTCTCACCTCCATGGCAATGTGCCCACATGAGGTTTTACTGAATTACTGGCCTGTATGTCCTCCAGGACAGTGATGTCAGTATTCAAAGGTACTCAAGGTGTACCCCGTACCTGTGCGTTCCCCCTGGTTCCAGAGGAAATGCTGGATGATGTCTAGCACGTATCTGTCCGCTTTAGGTCTATACAGTGATTTGACTGGACACCTTTAGGGGGATTATCATGTGTATAAGAAGCTGCCTGAGTCTACACACTAGAGTCCTGTTTGAGGCTGGTCAGAGAGCGAGGCTGCCGAGCGTGTGTGTGTGTGTGTGTGTACCTTTGGGGCAGATATCGGTGCAGGGGATACACATCTTTATCTTGTTCTCTTCCACTTCCATCTTATTGCTGGGGCACGCGCGCACACACGAGCTGTGATCCACCACAAAGTTATCTGTCGGAATAACACAGGAAAAACAACACACAGTTACACACCCTGTACACACGCTGAACACACACTGAACACACACAGTTACACACCCTGTACACACGCTGAACACACACTGTACACACTGAGTTACACACTTTACACACACAGTTACACACACTGAACACACAGAGTTACACACTTTACACGCACAGTTACACACACTGAACACACAGAGTTACACACTACGAACACACACTGAACACAGAGTTACACTTTACACACTGAACACATACAGTTACACACACTGTACACACTGAACACATACCGTTACACACACTGAACACACAGTTGCACACTTTACACACTGAACACACACAGTTACACATACTGTACACATGGAACACACACAGTTACATACACTGTACACACGGAACACACACTGTAGCCCTAATTTCAACAAGTAATGTATGTGTTTATGTTTGCATGTCTGTGTGTGTATGTGTGTGTGTGTGCGTGTGTTTTCTTTCTTACGTGGACACTTCTTGACGCAGAAAGCTCCGTAGGTGTACTTGGCTCGGGGGTTGTGCTCTAGCTGGAAGGTGGTGGGGTTGTAGACAAACGGCTGAGGGCACTGAGTCACACACGCCCCACTGTCGTTGAAGTTAGTGCACGCCTGCAGACAAACACAAAACAACTTACCAAACAAACACCAAGAGTAATAATATCAACTGGCTTTAATCACAAACGTGCCCTCTCATAGCAACTGTCGTCAAGTTAGGCATGCTTCAAAGTACTCTCCAGCCAGAAACCCCATTCAGCCTAATGATAAACTGTAACTGCAGCAAAACTTTATATTTAATATTAATAATCATTTCTTATGTGTCTAAAGAGTCACACAGGATAGATAGGGATAAATCTGATTGAGGGTAAAGAAACTGTCCAGCCTAAAACTGGTATCAATGTTTGTCATGGTATGTAATAATCTGTAGTCTTTTCACAGGGCTGAAAGATCAAAATCACAATTTAATAGTTTTTAGCAGTTCAAATCCTAAGAGCTGCCATTGTTTTATACAAGTAACATGTACATGTTCACAAGTTTAGTAAACATGTAATAACTACATATACACTCGTTAAGCATATAACATCTACATCTTCACATGTGTAGTAAACATGTAATTACATATCCATATGTTTAGTTAACATGTAATAACTACATATACACTCGTTAAGTAAGCATATAACATCTACATCTTCACATGTGCTGTAAACATGCAACAACTACATATCCATATGTTTAGTAAACATGTAATATACACTCGTTAAGTAAGCATATAACATCTACATCCTCACATGTGTAGTAAACATGTAATTACATATCCATATGTGTAGTAAACATGTAATAACTACATATACACTCGTTAAGCATATAACATCTACATCACATGTGTAGTAAACATGTAACTACATATCCATATGTTTAGTAAACATGTAATAACTACATATACACTCGTTAAGCATATAACATCTACACATGTTCTGTAAACATGTAACAACTACATATCCATATGTTTAGTAAACATGTAATATACACTTGTTAAGTAAGCATATAACATTTACATCTTCACATGTGTAGTAAACATGTAACTACATATCCATATGTTTAGCAAACATGTAATAATTACATATACACTCAAGCATATAACATCTACATCTTCACATGTGCTGTAAACATGTAATAACTACATATACACTCGTTAAGTAAGCAAATAACATCTACATCTTCACATGTGCTGTAAACATGTAACAACTTCATATCAATATGTTTGGTGAACATGTAATAACTATGTATACACTTGTTTAATAAGCATTTAACAACTACATGTTGACATTTAGTTGTTACATATTTACACAACATTAGTTAACCACTGTTAACGTATTACCCCATGTTCACTAACGTATTACTTCATGTCACTTAATGTGAAGTGTTGTTTGTTGGGTTCCATCTACCAATGTTCTCTCAGCATGCTGGAAACCCCCATCTCAGCTTCACAATGCATCATCAGAGGGGAGTTTGCCTACTCCTTAAAGCAGGCAGCCTTCCTCCACATACTACCATGGCACATAGCCGAGTAAGCATGTTTATAAGAGATGATATAGAGTTGGTCACAATATGTACTTGTTGGCTGGAGTGCCTCAGAATTGTTCTCAGCTCCAGCTGCTCTAACTTTATTAACACTGTAACTTATTCACAGCTTGACATGACAACAACCGATGAGATCATGGCTCTCAATGTTCCTTAAACTCAAGCTCAAACGCCGCCAGTGGTGATCGCCCTCGTCCATCCACCATCCCAATGTTAACTCAGCATTACTGTAGTGTCTTCTATGGAAAAGGCCTTCAGGTCTGTAACTAGGCCTCACGCTGAGCACTTCTGTATTATTTAGACTTCTAATGAAAGACGTGTGATTGAGTTGATGAAGCCTTCAGGAGGATCTGAACGTTATAATCAGGTGGATCTGATTAGAGCTGCAATAAAACTCTGCAGGAGAGTCAGCAGGAGCTCATCTCATTAGCGATGCTACAGACTTTGGCTTTAGAACATATAACTGCCTGCTGTCTCTAAAACAGTATTATTTTCATGTTTTATTTTACAAACATTATTATTGCTTCCAAATTGGGCTTAAATAGCGTACATGACTTCATTTACAGCGTCTTGCTGTATTTGATATGCAAAATGGCATATCATTCCAAAGCTGTGCATGTCTATAGTCCGACTACACCAGGAATATGCCCTGATACATCTGATAATCTAAACCGCTGGTGATTTTGACACTGGCGCTGTACTGAAAACCCTTTTTAAACCAACAGTATGAATGCTATAAGCTTTCGTGTCTGGGAACTGCTGGAATGTGAGGAAAAGCACTGATCCGGAGAGCGGGACTGATGCAGATAATGAAGGGGAACTGTGCAACCATTCAGAGGTGTTCTCACTGCCCACTAGTGTGTGTGTATTCACTAGTGTGTGGGTTAATGGTTCTAAACTCTAATTCTAACTCTAACCCTAATTCTAGAGTCTATTTCGAATTCTAACTCTAATTGTAACTCTAATTTTAATTCTAAATTCTAATTCAAATGCTAATTCTAATTCTAAATCTAACTCTAATTCTAAATTTTATTTCAAATTCTTACTCTAAATCTAACTCTAATTCCAAATTCTAGTTCTAACTAATTATAATTCTAACTGTAATTCTAAGTCCTAAATCTAAGTCTAAATTCTAATTCTAAATTCGTATTCTAATTTTAATTCTAATTCTAATTCTAATTCTAATTCTAATTCTAAATTCTAATTCCAATTAAAAAGTGAAGACTGGGATTTGGAATAAAGAAAACCACTAAATGGCTTAACAGTTTTCTTGTCTCTTTTTTTAATTTGCTTCATGCACCGAGATCAGGTGATCAATACCTGCTTTAATCCCTTATACCAGTTTTACGTATGTAAAAGGACTTTTCTGATTGGCTGTACTATATTGTGCCTTGTTCAAAAAGCAGGCTTGGCTAAAATGGACAAAACAAACAAATCAAGGCAAACTATTTTGCTTTTTAAAGGATTTTGGAGAGGAATTTCAACATTTTACAGTTTATTCTGTTTCTAGAGGCACAAGGCGAAAAAACTCACGAAGCTGCCTTTGGGTGTATTTGTGGACAGACTAACCTGAAAGTTTTGTGGATGGACCAAATAGAAGGTGGAGAAAGAAAAGGCCTGCATTCCAGTAGAAGAACCTGATCTGTGAAACATGGTGGTGGTAGTATCATGGTTTGAGCCTGTTTTGCTGCATCTGGGCCAGGACAGCTCACCATCATTGATGAAACAATGATGTCTGAATTTAATTCTAAAGGAGGACGTCAGGACATCTGTCCATGAGCTGAATTTTAAGAGGAGGATGCGGGTCATGCAGCATGGCGACGACCCTAAGCACATAAGTTGTTCTATCACAGAATGGTTCAAAAAGAATAAAGTGACCATGTTTTGACATGGTCAACTCAAAGTCCTGACCTTAATCCAATGGGACTGTAGTGCAAAGCGGGAAAAACCCAGAGTTGATGCTGTTCCATGTGGAGGAATGGGCTGAAATTCGATGTGCAGTCGACGTACAGACTAATCAACAGTTACTGGAACCGTTTAGTTGTAGTTATTGCCTCACTAGCGGGTCATACCAGATACTGAGGGTTCGCTACATTTGTCACTGTCAGATGTGCAATATTACATGTTAAACTCAGCAAATAAACAATAGTTATGTATTCATATGTGCAGAAGTGTGCTCTATGTTGAGGAGGCACCAATTCACGTTCACTTAGAAAACCAACAACACGTCGTCATTTGACCCAAACGTTAGCACGCAACAGAGACTTGTGCATTCCCCTCCTGATTTCATAGCCTGTCAGTTCAGACATTGTGAGCTCAGTTGAGGTATCAGCGGGACATCTAACACAAAGGGTGTTTAGTGCAGTGAGTTGTGCTGTCAGAAACGCCTACTGAAGAGCCGCGTGGGCGATTTACACACACAAACATCGCATCCAGACAAAAGGCTAAAGATAAGACAGCACTGAAAGCAGGCCTGTAAACGGCCCGTCTGCGCGCTGACCTAGAATCCAGAAGCTGACAGGTACAAACGGTGCTGCATCTGGTATTCTCAGATGTGAACGCTGGGAATCCACAATGATTTGTGGGGTCCTGTGTATGTGATGGGAATGATATGGACCTAAGAATGGGAGTGTTAGTGTGTTTATGTACAACAGGGTCCAAAAGTCTGAGAGCACTAGTGCAAATGTGTCCCATACTACACCCTCCTATGTTTGCGCAGTACTGCACACTGGCTACTGCCATGTGCTTTTTCTGTTCTGGCTCCTCCCCACCTCTCCACCTGCTCCACCCATTCCACACACACCTGCAGCAGATCTAGACGGCCCTCATTAAGACACCCATTTATACCCCTCTGTTTGGCCCGTCTGGTTTTGACCCTTGCTTTTGTCGCCTGATACTGCTGTCGTAGATTTGCCTCTGATGTTGCCTGCCCGTGGTTAGAGCCCTGAAGTTACTACCACCTTAAACACACAAGGTGACTCATTTTTCGTCTGGTGAGATTACAACTACATCTTTTCCACCAACAAAGTGCCATGGCTCGTGCCCGTGCTGGTGCTGGTTCCCAGGCTCTACTGAGCCTGTTAAGCCCCCTTTTCCACAGGTTTGAGAGATGAGCGTTTACGTATCTGGAGGTGGGCAGTCCTTAGTCCGTAAGCAGAAGTCAGCAGACAATGCAAAAAAAACATGGCGGAGCATTTTCTTCAAGTACAGACTGTACTTCCTGCTTTGAAGGCATTTCTCAACATCCAGAATCCGCTCTTTCAGCATCTGTACGCAGAGCAGGGCGATTGTCATAGACAGCAAATTACACGCAAGACGACTCGTACGTGTTTTGAGATAGCCCTGCGGCTCATTAGAAGACGGATGCCTCCCGTTGAATGGGTTCATACGCAGGCAAATCACTGGTGGGATATGATTGTTCCCGAGTTCAGCTCAGTGCAGTTCAACGTGCACCACCATGGCCCTTTGCTGCTTGCGTCACGGGTTCCACGGCTCCAGACCAGAGAGTTATTGGTGCTGGAACGGCGCCAATTTTCCCACCGTGAACCAGTTTGTTTTTTTTGAGGTGGAAAAGTGCAGAATTAGAGATTTTGGCACCGGCACCATGTTGGTTGAAAGAGGCTGAATATGCTCCTCTATTGCATGCACTTGAGGTAGACTCTGCAATCCCCACATAAACTCGCCTGAATAAAGTATCAGTGGTTAATTAAATATTGTTAATCAGAAATTAAATAAGCAGTTTTAAGAGTTAACCAGTTAATCTGTGTTTGGAACAGTCATGTACGTACGTACGTGGGCGTGTGTGTGTGTGTGTGTGTGTGCGCGTGCGTGTGTGTGTGTGTGTGTGTGTGAGACAAATTGTGGTGTGAAGATGATGAACTTACAAAGCAGTCAGTGTCTTTGGGCCCCGAGCAGCCTCCTGCACACTCGCGATGGCAGCAGTCACTCACGTAGGGACCAAAACAACGGCCATCACACTGCTCTGCACACACCGTCTTAGTCACTGAGGAACGGGGGGCGGGGATGAGAGGGACAGAGACGGGGAGAGAGAGGGAGAGAGAGAGACAGAGAGACAGACAGAAATAGATAGGGTTAGATTGATAGATGAAGAGATAGAAAGAGAGAGAGACAGAAAGGGTGAGAGTGATACATAGGAGATAGACAGAGAGAGAGAGAAAGATAAATAGAACAAGAGAAAGAGAGAGGTAGAGAAAGGGTGAGAGAGATAGACGGAGATAGTGAGAGAGATAAAGACAAACGGGAGAGAGAGGGTGAGAGTGATGAAGAGATAGAGAGAGATAAAGAAAGAAACGGGGCAGGGAAGAGAGAGATACAGAGAGAAAGAGAGAGAAAGAGGGTGAGAGAGATAGATGGGAGATAGAGAGAGGGAGAGGGAGAGAGAAATAGAGGGAGAGAGAGGGAGGGGGAAGAGAGAGAGGGAGACAGAGAGAGAGAGAAAGTGTGATTTAGTGAATTCAACATTCGTTCACACAGCAGGATTTCCCAGTTAACAAACTAACATGAACTCAAAGTTAGAGGCTTAAAGACACAGGAGCTCTAACAGAGTTTCAGACAGAGGGTGAATACACATGTACAGCATGGGGAAAATACCGTGTTGTGGAAACTGAAGCAGGAATATCTACTCCAGCAGACCCCAACAGTACAGTTATCAAACGGACCCCAATAAATGCCCTTTAAACAACAGCGAATCTCACAGACACCCCTTACCTAAGCATTGGGGCTGTAATGTAGCCATTTCTACTAGTAATAGCACCACTTAGCAACTGTCTATGTTAAAGTAACCTGTACTAAAAGACCTCTATCAGACTATTTCGGAAAGCACTAGATGTCTTCATATCAATAAATGATGTGCAAAAGTGTCTGATGTGTGATACACAAACAGACATGCTCTGTAGCATGTTTAATTCAGCTTAATTACTGCTTAATAAAGTACTAAGCAGCCAGTTAATAAGCAGCCACTGGCTCAATGAAGCTTAATAAGAGCACCACTAGGGCACTATAACGAAGGGCTACTGCAAACCAACGAAGGAAATAAGCTCATTAGTATTAACATGTTCTTGTTCATTGTATTTTCTTGTGAAATGTTGCTCATGCTGTCTGTTCCTCGTTTCGACTGCACGGTTATAGGGTTCAGGTCATCTGCCTGAATCTGCGTAGCTGAATTTCTGTGTTTCTCCCATTATGCACGCTCACGTAGGGGTAATCCTGACCGCAGATCAAGGCGTGGAAATGTTCGAGCACATGTATTGCTATGCATGTTCAAGTGTTCGTCAGGGTGTATATGTGTGTGTGTGTGTGTGTGTGTGTGTAGAAACATGTAAATGAGGACACCTGTGGAAAAAACAAACAAGGTTCTTAAGCATTTCAGCTGCGTGATGCTTTTCCACCTCAGCTAACATGCACTGTCTGCTCCAGAGCACACAGATCAGAGAATCACTCAACACAAACACTCTCAAAACGTGCGTTAGGAACTATACGTTATATTAATACGTGTGTTCAGTAAAGGACAACACGTCTTGTGAAACATTTTGTTATGTGTACCTAACAAAGGACTGGCCACAAATTGTGTGCTAATTGTTGTAGGGCCAAAATGATTAGGCCAAAAATCATGTGTATACAGTTTTCCCCACAAATGTATTTGATCAGTCAAGACATGTTTGGTGTCTTAAGTTTGCTTTTTGGTTTTGCGGTGGAGCTGTGAGGCTAATGTAGGTATAAGCGATGGTGCCTCATAGGAAAGTCTGCTCCCAGTAGCATTGCAATCCCACAGTTTCTTCTGGGTGCAGCTAAGCTTTTGAACTGTGCAAACCTGATTGTTGATGAAACCACTGGTTTAAAATTGTGATTCCATCACATCACTCTTGAGAGTGAAGACTGCCCATTCATTTTTGATTAGACGTATGGTGCAATGAATAGCAATAACGCAAACATGCTTCACTGTATGCTAAAGTGAGCAAACACAACATTGCCAGCAGTCCTGACCGACCAAATCAGACAAGCACAATTATACAATTTTCCCACAAATGTAATGTAGTCAATCAGTCAAGACAGGTTTGGTGTCTGAAGTTTGCTCTTTTGTTTTGCGGGTGGAGCTGTGAGGCTAATGTAGGTATCAGCGATGGTACCAAAATCCTCATAGGAAAGCCTGTTCGCACTGCTGGGCAGTTATTTCCAGCCATACAAGACCAGACCTCACTATCTGTAAAAGGAGAGACCAAAATACTCAAATATATGTATAAATAGGTATAAATAGGTATAAATAGGTCAAATTATATAACATCTTTAAAGTCACTGACAAAATCCTCAAAAATGGATTAGCGTTTGGTTCAGTAACGCTTGTTCTGGCTACTGCACTTGCACAGATCTCCATAAGAGGAGCAGGGTATGCAAATGAAGTACCTAATTAATCTAAGTAATTGAGTCTGAAAATTCCTTCAGACTAGATGTAGGATAGGATGTCTGAGGTCCTCAGTTCTCAACTTTCTGAACTTTCCGTACCTACCAATATATAAACATATATACAAAACTGTCGGATAGGATTGTCCAACATGCGCAGAGTGACTCAACAGCCACGACTGTGGACATTCAGCGAACAGTAATCCCCTCCATGAGTCATCCTGTTGGCGGCTGGAGGATGCAGGACTACATGTACGCAGACCGTTACAACGACTGCCCTTAAGTCTGGTCAAGGTCACCAAAGACTGCAACGGCGTTGTACCAGACTGCCATCGATTGACTCAGAATGGCAGCGGGTCATCTTCAGTGACGAGTCCCGCTTTTGTTATGGTGGACACAACCAACAATTCTGTGTGTGGAGGCACCATGGTGAGCGCCAAGATGAGTGGTTTGTTGTCATGCGTCACACGTCCAAAAGGTCACCCCTACCGCACAATCTGCAGGAAGCTCTACAACTCCATGCTGAGACGTCTGACATGTTGCGTTAGCAAACATGGTGGCTCAACGTCATACTGAGAAACACTACTTCTGTATGTGTAGCTCAATAAATGTTGTCCATATCAGTCTAAATTTATCATAATTTATTGTTCCTGGTAACCTTTATCTTCCATTCCCACACTTCCTTCTGGGTGCAGCTGTTCTTTTGAACTGTGCCTGTACCTGTAAACCACTGGATTAAATTTGTAATACCATCACATCACTGTTGAGAGTGAAGACTGTCAGAGCCAAAACTGCCCATTCATTTTTAATTAGATGTATGGTGCAATGAACAGCAATAATGCAAACATGCTTCACTGTACGCTAACGTGAGCACACACAACGCTGCCAGCAGCCCTGACCGTCCAACAAATCAGACGGGTTTCTGGTTATGATCGGGGCTCATACCCCCAGCGGGACAGTAGAGGAAAGTGTGATGAATTTAAGATCAATGCGGGACCAGAACAGAAACACTTTGTTTTGTGTGCCACCAGACGCCACCTGCCGCGTGCGCAAAAACAAATTCCGTCGTACTTGGATGACCCATTTATTTAGACCAGACAAAACAAAGGGTTTCATCAGGAGAGCTTACTGATCTGCTCGCCATCAAACATGCTCCTACAAAGAGCCACCAAAACCAGAACCACTGCTCCTCAGATGAAACACTTGAAGCACAGTCTGGGAAAGCAAGCAAACACAGAACGGTTTACTAATTGATTAATATACCTCCACTGTATTTTCATGATTTTGAGGGTCTACTATTGGACTGTAGGTGATGATGCGCGGATATTAATGTGCTACTGTAACACAGTGAGGTGGTGCAGACTGCACACAAAAACTGGTACCACTTTAAAATAAGGCTGCCCTTATAAAGGGCTCATGAATGACTTAAAATGGGTTTATTAATGGTTATTAATTGGATAATAAAGACCTAAAAATTATTAATAAGCAGTTACAACACATATATAAGAAGGGCAATAGTGACCTGTCGTTAGTCTAACAGTGAACCAGCATTCTTTTATACAGTCAAATCTCAGATTTTAGTGTTTACTGATCTGACTTTGCCTTTTACATCAACCTGCTAGCTTCAGTGCATACTCACAATCTTAATATGGAAGAGCTTCCTCTTGCCCGTTTTATTAATGTGTTATAAGTGCTTATTGATACTTTGTAAAGTGTTTATGACCTAACTAATAACCAATAATAAATTATTTTAAACCATTCATAAACTCCTGGTTAGGCTACAGCAGCATGGGAAGCTTTAAAATAGTGAATAGGAAAGAAAGATAGAAAGAGGAACAAGCAAGAAGAGCCAGAAGAAAAGACTGATGAGTTGAAAGGCTTGTTCATTAGAAAGAACTGAAAAGTCTAGACTGGAGGTCGAAAATGCTGGCTACTGCTGTCACTCTTGCGTCCTTCCCTCTCCCGGGGGTAGCACAGGGTGTATATGGTTCTATATGCACCAAAAAGGGTTCTGCTGTTGTTACAAGCTTGTGACATCTTAACAATAGCAGAACCAGTTTGGTGCAATGTGAACCATTTTCAAAGGGTTCTATGAGAACGACATGACAACACATTCTCTGAGATCCCAGTGCCACCGCCCTCTCTTGGAGCCGTCTTGGGCGCCTGGCCAACACCTCAATCTGAAGAATGATAGTATGATTTTACCACGTAAGGAACCATTTAAGCATGCGAATGGGTATTTGAGTGTCCATGGTTCTGTATAAAACCAGTGCCCATACTAAAGAACCCTTGAGGAACCATCTTCTTTTAAGAGCGCTGGACTATTCATGCTGACGCAGTCTGATCACATTCCTCGTGGTTGCTGAATAGGCACTTTCCACTGATTTGGTATGGACTGGACAAGTTTCTGGATGTAGGCCACATCAGTGTTCAGACATTCTTGCATTAAAGGCCAGATTGCTGGATGCCCTCCCTGGCACAATTCCGAGGAGAATTCCCTGTAGACTGGGATTTGAATGTGCCACTGCTGGTGGACCCGTGTGACCGTACGCCTCCATACACCTGCAGGTTCAGCTACTTCCTTCACACTATGGTCTTTGGCACGCCCAAATACAGTCACTCCTTTTAGCCAATCATTAACATCTGCTTTGGAGCCATTTTCCACACATGGAACGAGACATTCACTGCACTGTAGCACCTCTTCTCAATCTATGGATCCCGTCACTCACACCCTGCAGGTATTTCTAGCCCCATCATCCTCGTGCAGCGCCATCTGTAGGAGCCTGAAGTTACTACCGCCTTAAACATGCAACGTGACTATTAGATAAAAACAGAGGACCATTCAGCGGTGCTACTGAAGAAACTCAGGATCTTTTTGATATATACGGTTCTTATTCTACGGTAGGCAGAGTGGACATGCACTCACCTGGCATAGTTTCCTAAATGACCCAAAGACAGTAACTCAGTTCTAGTGGTTCTCCATGGATTTTGTATTGTACTGCTATTTTACACTGCAGTCCGGGTTGAGCATTTTATCCCAAGCCAAAGCAAGCCGAAGTTCCCAAGTGTGCCGATCTGATGTATACATGCCACAGACAGAGAGATGCAGGATGTTAACAACTTAACTGTCTCATGCAATACACCTGTCTATGTTTCTCCACTCATTCTTTCAGCTTTAATTGGTCATCCAAAGATGCAAAAGGACCGCTGTTGACCAGACAGGAGAAGAAACTGTTCTCATATGGAGGTTGTTTGTAGTGACTGACAACTATTACAGTACCAGACCTCTTTTGAAGCTGCTCAAGACGAGCGGCAAATAACAAGGATGAGAGAGACAGACAGACTCAGAGAGAAAGAGGGAAGATGAAGGAGCTGGACAGCAAATGAAAGGAACACATAGGGAAATTAAGACCTCAAAGCACAGAGTAAAATGACAGAGACATCTGTATATGAGACAGGACAGTGTGATTAATTAGAATGGACTCAGAATAATAATCAATAATACAGCTGACCCTCATTCAAACGGATCCAGGTTGTCTCAGTTCCAGAGGCGATATGCTCTCGAAGTAATTCCCTCATCTGATTTTTCCACAGGGAATTTTGCGCCGTGCATTTTCACACTGAATCCAGAGAGTGAATGGAAGTGCCTTCTAAAGCCCTCTGCAGCGGCTCTAATGGAACGCAAGTAGCAGCACTTCTCCTGTGTGATGCTAATAGCATAGCGGGACTTTTATTTACCAGGCTGTTATTCAAACCAAGTGCCAAACAGTCTTTCCTGCCTTTCTACCTGCAGTGAAAACACAGAAGCCTCAGTCTACTGGCACTTCTGAGGAAGCCGAGGCCTTGATTTTCACACCACAAGAGCAGAAGTGTAGACGGCAAAGTGCTTCTGTACAGCAAGAAAGTGGTCAGCTTTTTACTGAAGGAGAGAAATACAGAGAGAGGGAGAGAGAGAGAGAGGGAGAAAGGGAGAGGGAGAGAGATAGAGAAAGACGGAGGGGGAGAGAGACAGAGAAAGAGGGAGGGAGAGAGAGAGGGAAAGAGAGAGAGAGACAGATTAAGAGGAAGGGAGAGGGAAGGATGTAGAGAGAGAAAGAAAGAAAGACAAGAGACAGTCCCTTTCTCTCTATTTCTCTCTGTCTCCGTCTCTCCTTCTCTCTCTGTCTCTCTCACACACACCCCTCTCTCCCTCTCCCATATCTCTCCCTCTACTCTCTTTCTGTTTCTCTCCCTTTCTCTCTCTCTCACTGTTTTCCTTTTTCACTGTTGTCCTCTTTTGCTTTCCCTCACTCTTTCTCTCTTCCCTCCACCACTCTTTCTCTCTCTCTTCTTCTGCTCCCTCTCTCTTTTCTCTCTCCCTCACTCTACCCCCTTCCCTACCTTTATTTCTCTCTCTCTCTCTTCCTCTGTCTCTCTCTCTCTCCTGCTCGCTCTGCTCTTTCACCCCCTCCCGTCTTCTTTCTCTACCCCGTCCTTCTCTCTCCACCTCTTTCTCTCCACCCTTCTCTCTCTCTCTGGTGTGGTGCTGACGACTGTGATCAGGGCTGCTCCTCGTGGATGAGGACATTTAAACGCTCTGTGAGTTTACGAGGCTCTCCTATGCAGGAGGCAGACAGGAGTATAAAGGGAATATTTAGAGGAGGCTGAGACTTACAGCTCTGGCACTGGTTCTCCTTCGGACCCCAGCAGCGGCCGTTACACGCACGGTGGCACCTCTGACCTGCAAACACACACACACATACACACACAGCGTTACAGACTCATTATAACACCCCTCACTCAAAGAGCACCTCACTGAACACCTGCAAGAGTGGGAACAAGCACATGTTCAGGTTGTGTTGGGCAACCTTCATCAACAGTTAGTGTCTGAACACAGGTTGGTGGTTGAAGTTGGTTGAACTTTCTGCCTCTCGCAATTCCAAGCATATTCAGTGCTGGTGTGAGTGGATCACTCACTGTGTCCACACACTGTCCACTCTATGAGACACTCCTACCTTGCTGGTCCACCTTGTAGATGTACAGTCAGAGATGATAGCTCATCTGCTGCTGCACAGTTTGTGTCATCCTCTAGTCCTTCATCAGTTGCCACAGGATGCTGCCCACAGGACACTGCCCACAGGACGCTGCCCATAGGATGCTGTTGGCTGGACAGTTTTGGTTGGTGGACGATTCTCAGTCCAGCAGTGACACTGAGGTGTCCAGCAGCACTGCTGTGTCTGATCCACTCACACCAGCACAACACACACTAACACACCACCACCATGTCAGTGTCACTGCAGTCCTGAGAATGATCCACCACCCACATAATACCTGCTCTGTGGTGGTCCTGTGGGGGTCCTGACCATTGAAGAACAGGGTAACAAAGTATACAGAGAAACAGATGGACTACAGTCTGTAACTGTAGAGCTACAAGGTGCTCCTATATGGTGAGTGTAGATACCAGGAGGTGTAATTAATGAAGTGCTTGGTGAGTGGTCAAGAGTAGTGCTTTAGTCAGAAACTGACCAATGATGCATAAGGTAGGGACAACATGTGCACTGAAAGATGGTCTGCAGTTCTGTTTAACAGAGAGCCACATGGAGAACTTTCTTCCCGCCCTCCAAGAGTTTTGGAGCACTTTCAGTCGCCTGCAAAACAATTCCAATTACAAGGAACATTTTCACCCAACGTCTGATGCTCAATCTCAACATTCCAGCCAGGTGGGTCGCTTTCTAGCAGCAGGTGAAAGCAAGGTCAAAGTGATTTACTTCTCAGCAGGTTGGTGGTGGACACTTGCCCTGCTCTGCCCAGCGGAGGGTTAGAGGGGACAGCAGCAGGCCGGGCTAAAGCTGCTAAGCTCTTTTTGATTGACTCACCAGAGCCATCAGCTTCCCCTCACTGCACTGGATGAGACGCCCAGCACCCGAACTCGTTCTGTGCTCTCCCCATCCCTCCCCCACCACCCTCTCACCGTCTTTCACTCTCTCTCTTTCTATGGCGTGTACTGACACCAAGGTTTAATTGACTGCTGGGTAATTGCAGTGTGAGCATGAGTGAGCGGTGGAGTGGTGTCCTACGTCCCTGGACCACTTCACTTAAGAGTAATTATGCCAACAGTGGACTCGCTGACTCGCTCATATACTCTTTCTCTCTCTGGGCAAAGCACTTTGTCTACCTCTTACACCGACTCTCCAGATTTCCCCTCTGACTCTGACCTGCTGTTTCCCAGACTTTTTAAAGTTCGCTCAGTCATTCTGTCACTCATTCTGTTCACTTTAAAGAGGTGTAGAGAAGCAGGACTGAGAGTTGGTCAGGTCTACAGTGTGTTCAGACCCCAGACACCCCCACACAAATCTCAACGTATTTGCTCCCAGATGGAATCAACTGACAGGAATGAACCTTGGTGGGTGTTTTTGTGATGTCACATTAACATACATACATTAGTTTATTCAACTTACTGCAGTTTAGCCCCGTCCACTCACACTGTAGGGATAAGGAGTGTTTCCATCTGTATTGTTTTCATAATGATGCACAGCACAGGGCAACCAATCAGAACGGAGGTCATTTACATATATGACATACACTCTTCAGCGAAAGCATAGCTGCATAAATAGTTGCACCCAGAAGGAACCAACCGTCAGGAATGAAATTTGGTGGGTAGGTTTGACATTGTGCTAATGATTCAAGTTTCACGCTCAGCCATGAGACGGGCCTCATCAACAGCCATGATTGTGGACATTCAGCGAGCAGACATGCCCTCCATTAGTCATCCTGTTAATGCCAGCACCATTGGCAGACGGCTGCACAACACAGCACTACATGCACGCAGGCTGTTACGACGACTGTCCTTAACACCACGTCAACGTCTCCAAAGACTGCATTGGCGGCGTGCCAGACTGTCATGGAGTGACTCAGAATGGCAGCGGGTCATCTTCAGTGATGAGTCCCGCTTTTGTCTTGGTGGAGACGACCGACGAATCCGTGTGTGTAGACATTGTGGTCAGGGACAAGATGAACCATATGTTGTCAGGTGTCACACGTCCAGAAGGCCTGGTGTCACTCTACCTCCACCTCTACCGCACCATCTTCAGGAACTGTGTGAGAATATTCAAGCTGCAAGGGATGAATTATCACAGGACACCATTAGGAACCTCTACAACTCCATGCCGAGATGCATGCATGTTGCGTTAGCATTCGTGAAAGCATCCGCTAACATGTGCGAGGCCTACAAAGCATACTTCGGCATGTCTATCAGGGATCAAGACAAACCGTGTGCACCTCACATGTGAACACTGCAGGAACACTCTTGAAGGTAAGGTGGACGATTGCTGCTAGTTCAGATGGCAGACTTTTATTGTGTAGTGAGTGTTGAGGATTCATTAGTTTAGTATTTCTCAGTAGTTCTAAACTTCATAAGTTTAAACACTGTTATTAACAGTCACAGTTTGATGTTCCAGCAAAATATATATGACATTACAGTATATATTTAATACACTGTGCTAATATCTTACGCATTACTAAGTACATAAAACACATGACTATCATTGTCCTGCCCACAGAAACAAAGCTTCTGATGAATATAACTGCTTACGTTTTACACATAAGCAACTGGAATATAACACATAGAAGGCAGAAACCAAAATCTTTCAACGTAGTATAATTTAATGGTCATTGCCCAAAAACCATACGTCCAATTAAAAAGCTGTATACAAGCATGCCATTTCTGAGCCCGAACAGTCCAAAGCTGGGAAGGAAGAGATGAGTTGGCAGATACAAGTCAGGCAGATAACAATAACATTGTGCATTTCTTGGCAATGTGCAATTCCTATTTATTAAGTACTATTAGAAGCCAACACAACTGTGGTAATTAAGTGGTAATTACATTACCATTAAAGAGAATATAAGCCATCGGGCAACGTTTAGTAATGCTCACTTACTGTACTTTGTAACTGTGTTGGCAACATGAAAATTCTGCAAATAATAACTGCTTGTCTGCATTTACACCATTACCCAAGCTCCTCCACTACTTCAAACTAGAGTTCTCCACTGGAATGAACAGTAGAGTGGTGCTGTCGGTTGGGCTCCCCTTTTCCATGCAGCAATGGCAGTGCCCTCTTAAACGACACAACCATGAAGTCAAGGAGAAAGTAGACTTGCTTATATGGCTGTATATTACACCTAAAGCAGACCGTGTGTGTGCCACATTACTGGGGTCGACCAGAGCATGAAGCCGCAGCCACAAAGTTCTATTCTAGCTATTATTCCCGTTTTAACGCCTCCCGTCCTTGACAGACACCATCTCAGACTCTCCCTCCCCTCATAACATTTTACTAGGGCTTTCAAACAGAGCCAAAGGTTGGAAACACTGGAACAAAAGAGCGGCTAACGGCGCAAAGGGCCAGAAGGGGGCACTGGGATTAAATCTGGACTGATTAAAAGAGCATCTCTTATTCCTTGTTGCTGTTTGGGAGCGAGACAGAAGGGGGGAGAAAAACATAAACTGTGTCTGGAGGAGGCCCAAGAAAGCGACAGATTAGGGTTTTACTGTGGATTACACGCTCCAAGGCTCATGATCTTTAGCCGCGAGGGAAAAGGCAAATCAAAGCTGTTGAAAGGGTGTCAGGTGGACCAGAACATACCCTCAGCCAGTTCAGACAATATCAGGACTCGGGATGGGGTGAAGCAGAAAGGCCGTCTGATATGTGCTACCGTTCAAAGGTTTGGAATAACTGTGATTCACATAAGAGTGCCAAGGTATTATTTTATATTAAATTCACATGATTTAACATGCAGGGAACTGGACATCATTTGATATGATAAACACTACGTTCTCCAATAAATTCTTAATATCCAATCATATACACCCATCAGCCATAACATTAAAACCACCTCCTTGGATCTACACTCACTGTCCATTTTAACAGCTCCACTGACCATATAGGAGCACTTTGTACAGACTGTAGTCCATCTGTTTCTCTGTATACTTTACTACCCTGTTCTTCAATGGTCAGGACCCCCACAAGGCCACGTTGCTGGTCCACCTTGTAGACGTACAGTCAGAGACAACAGCTCATCTGCTGCTGCACAGTGCAGTGTTGATCATCCTCTAGTCCTTCATCAGTGGTCACAGGACGCTGCCCACAGGACGCTGTTGTGCTGGATAGTTTGGGTTGATGGACGATTCTCAGTCCATCAGTAACACTGAGGTGTCCAGCAGCACTGCTGTGTCTGATCCACTCACACCAGCACAACACACACTAACACACCTCCACTACATCAGTGTCACTGCAGTCCTGAGAATGATCCACCACCCACATAATACCTGCTCTATGGTGGTCCTGTGGGGGTCCTGACCATTGAAGAACAGGGTAATAAAGTATTTCAGCCAAATGGTGAAATACCAGCTATTGAGAGATGAGGGTGCTCTCACTTTTTCCTCAGTAGGAACTGACATCATTTAAGACATCAAGTCAAAATGCCATCACTTTATCTGTAGATATTGTAGATTTGAAGAAAGGTGAAACATTGATATGTCCATATTTTTCTTGATACAGAAGTAATTATTTAATGGGGTATCCTCATTTTTGGGTAGAACTCAAAAGAGTTCCCACGGAACTAGAGGTCCTCTGTGAAGATGAATGGGAACTGAAAGTCTCTTAGCAGAATGCAAAAAGCTATTACAAGCTGTTACATTTGCCAAAGGGGGCGATGCTAATTTACTGACCATGCAGGGTGTCCAAACCTTTGATTTGGGCCTTGTTTTTTCCTGTTAGTCATTTTGAAAATGTAATAGATGGAAATAAAAAAACGGAATCTCACCTAAAATATGAAAGCAACGTGTCGTCTTTGACTGTATGCCTCTTACTCATCTCTTACTCACTTTAGCTATAGACAGTAATAGAGATTTTGGGGATGCCCAAAATTTTGCATGCCACTGTGTGAATATGTATACATCATCAAAAAATATTTGCACCCAGAAGGAATCAACCGACAGGAATTAAACTTGGTGGGTAGGATTGACATTGTGAGAAAGTTTCACTCTTGGCCATGCATGTGACATGCTTTTTGCTGTACCTGACTGACCCAACAGCCACGATTGTGGACATTCAGTGAGCAGTGATGCCCTCCATGAGTCATCCTGTTAGTGCCAGCACCATTGGCAGACGGCTGTACGATGCAGGACTACAAGCACGCAGACTGTTACAACGACTGTCCTTAACACCACGTCAACGTCACCAAATACTGCAAAGGTGTCGTGCCAGACTGTCATGGAGTGACTCAGAATGGCAGCGGGTCATCTTCAGTGACGAGTCCCACTTTTGTCTTGGTGGAGACAACCAATGAATCCAAGTGTGTGGAGGCACCGTGGTCAGCGCCAAGATGAACGGTTTGTTGTCACGCGTCACACGTCCAGAAGGCCTGGTGTCACTCCACCTCCACCCCTACCTCACAATCTGCAGGAACTGTGTGAGGATATTCAAGCTGCATGGGATGGATTATCACAGGACACCATTAGGAACCTCTACAGCTCCATGACGAGACATCCGGCATGTTGCATTAGCAAACATGACGGCCCGACACCATGCTGAGAGACACTACTTCTGTATGTGTAGCTCAATAAATATTGATCATATGAGTCTAAATTTATCAGCATTTATTGTTCCTGGTAGTCTTTATCTTCCTTCCCAACAGCACTGCAATCCCACACCTCCTTCTGGGTGCAACTGTTGTTTTGATGATGAGTGTACACCGAACCAGCATAACACAACTGTTTTAGATGTTTATCTACTACTACGTTTGTTAAATAATATTCAAAACATTTTTCCTACACATGGTGATTCCAACCTTTCCAATGGTACTGTACAGGCAATTCCAGGCCATTCTGAAAACTCATTTTTCTCACTGTTTGGCCATTAAGTGTGTTTACTATAGTGTTGTCAGTAAGCACTGAGCTGGTTCTGCTCATTAAAGTTCAAACCAAAGGCTCATACAAAGTGCGTCCATTAGTATGTTTCCCTGTGTGATTATGGACTGCCATTTAAGGCTAATTAGTTCCTATTTTCACACAGGGAAACACGTCGTTAAGTAGTCACTCTGCAACGTCAGCATTTTGAGGCAATTTTCACCCTCATATCTGCGCAGCTGTGGTTCTTTCTGATTCTGTAAACACTAGTCAAAGACCTTCAGTGCAGAGAGTCCTACCAAAGGGTGCTCATCAAGGGCTTAATGATGGAGCTGTATGGCTAGCAGTTCCAAAAGTACATCAAATACTTTCCACGCTACTCTGGCTTTATTGCATGATGGGTACGGACAAAAGATTAAAAGGCCTCCCTTGGGTTTTGAAAGAAGCTCTTTAGCCGTGCATTGGCTAATGTACCCAAGTAATGGAAGCTTATAGCCACTTAGCACTCAGCATGGTGCAAACTGCATGCCTACATCGCCATACACTTGACTCAAACTGCATTGTGTTGTTGAGCAGTCTTAAATTCAGTTTGTTTATGTGGTTTCTGACAGTGTATGGCAAGCTTTTATCTGGAAGATTGGATAGAAGTATGCATCACAGCTAAAAACAGCACTTCATAGATAAAGGAGGGTCCTTCAAGGGCTCTCTAGTAAAGGGAATGGGTGTACAGCTGCAAAAACCCTTTGGAATTAGCTAATAAAATGTGGTCTGATCGTTATCCAAGTCACGTTTATAGACAGACACAATTTACCTGGCTAATGACACACAACCTGTATAATTTTCATGTCTTTTATGTATTAAGTGTATTAAGTGACATCCATAGTGCGAGACAGAAAAAGTACCCCTGAAAGTCAACACCTGAATTTTGTCTGCTTGCACAGACATCTTCTGGTCATACCACACCATCTTGATAGGGTTAGGTTCAGTATTGATGCC
>CM067480.1:37390361-37403886 GCA_034552555.1 Semaprochilodus insignis
ACACTTATATATATATATATATTACTGGTGTCAACTGTCTCTAAAGTATGAAGGGTACTCTATAAATAAAAATTATTATTATTATTATTATTATTATTATTATTAACATTGGTGCTAAAAATGCTGCTGGAAATGCTCTTGGAGAAAATAGCAGGGAAGTTTAGATGCTGAACACGCAGTGTTTTGTTTAGCCTGGTAAGAAATGAAGAGGGAGGAGTGACTGTGCATTTCCTTGTATCTTACAAGAGGAATGGACTCCACAACTTCTTAGTGATATGCTGCCCCCTATTTGTTTGTTTGTTGTACACATTGCTCAGTATTTCCATCTAGACAATGAACAACATGTAATTTGATGGGGGTTTAAAACGTATGACTATATATAGACTACATCATATATGGTTATATAGCATCCCATGTATTTTTCAAACATCATTTAGAATTGCACAAAAAAGACTCATGTTCAATCGGATACCGGTTAAACGAGATTCCATGATGCGTTGAATCATTCTCTAAAGATTCACACTCAGATCGAGCCATTGTGATGTCAGAGATCTACAATCTTGGCTCCGTATGATGAAAACAGGTTTTTAAAAGCAGGAAAGATGCTCTGGGTTTGGAATTCAGCGGCAGCAAGGCCTCCAGATGGAGCCTGCCGCGCCACTCACCCGCAGACAGTGGAGCGACAAAGAGCATAATAATTCCTGAGCAGAAATGACAGCAGAAATATATATAAGAGACAGGAGGAGCAGAGAAATAAATCTCAGCCAAATCCCACCAAGGTTGACGCAAATGTATGAAGAAAATAAAAGTAACAACAAATGAAAAATGGGGTGAGGAATAGGATCCGCAGAGGGCAGTTTTTATTGGCAAATGTTATAAGGGAAAATGTCACAGTGACGGTATGAAATATAATCTGTATAAGGGCAGGGAAATACAGCAGAATGGCGGGCGGAAGAGATACGGTAATGTCTTTTCTATTCTTTTTTTCACCAAGGGGTTTTCCAAAAGCAGAGCACGCCTCCACGTGCGTGTTGCTGCATTGCTGTGTGTTGTGAAAATGACTGTACGCTTATTGTTTCTCCGTAACAAACAAGCAGAAGGACTAGGGCCTGTGGGGGTGTCACCCACAACACCCCCAGCCGCCATCCACAGCCTTCACCGCGGCGGTAATTGCGTTTAAAGCCGGCTGATTAAATTTGGCCATCCTTCCCGCAATTGCATCCTATGAATCTTTATGAAAAATGGCTCCGATTAAAGGATTACGAAATAATCTACAGCAAGGAGCATCTGGGTATTTATTTGTTTATTTGAAGGGGAAAAAAAACACAGGAGGAAGAGAAGGGTGGGTTGGGGGGGGGGGGGTAGGGGGTTGCTGGCGAGAGCAAGGATTCTCCTCTTTGTTTCTATCTAGGGCTACAACAATCTCTGGATCATCACAATGTCTGGGCTGTTAGTCAGGTCATCTTCAGCATCAAATTAAAGATATTAACCCTTTGAAGTGCCAGATATGGACCGAGATATCAACAGCATGTGGTATTATTGTAGCTATTGTAGTAGTTTATTGTAGTTATTTCTGACTGGTCATTGGAGTGTAGAGTGATAAAGAAGTAGCACTGCTGCCCCGTTGGCGTATTCTAACCTCCTATCAGTCATGTTGCTGCTCCCGGTTAGATCCTGGTTAGTAAGGGCAGGTAGCCAATGAAAGGAAGAGTAAACATTATGATGACTGAAGCTCTTGGCGGAGGGACTGTGTGTTCCCTTGTTTCCTACAATAGGGGTGGATACCACAACTTTCTGGTGATATACCGCCCCCTATTTGACTGACTGGTAGCTCATTGGAGCAAGTCGAGAACTCAAATGTGTTTGTACGCAGGAGAAGAGATATTTGAACCTGATTTGAATTTGCTGGAAAGTAATTGTTGGGTGTGCAGACTTGTTTCACAGAAAGAGGAAAAGCATTCTTCACGTTTGAGCCACAAAGTTCAGTTCTGTCCATGCTGCCGAATTGTACATGAAGGTACTTCACAAAACTGGACACAGGACAGATACAGTGCACAGTACTGAGAATAAGTAGAGGTGTGTAATGAAGGATGCAAAACCTTGTATCTTTGGCAGTTTAAATTTTTTTATTGAAACAGAATTTTAAACTGCCAGCTGCTCTTTACAGCTTGTTAAAATTTCATTATAACTTGGCCAGTAGAAATGGTCCAAATCTACTTGAAACAATCTGGTTACATTAACATCAATTCCAAGTTAAGAAGGTCTTTTATTTTTCCTCTGTGGTCATTATTTTTGGAGATATGTACAGAATCCAGAGAGGCCAGGAGGTAGTTAAAATTACCAGGACTTGTCTTATCTTGAGATCATGAATTGTCTCGGAATCTCAAGATAGCAAAAATTGTTTTCTCAAGCTCAATTGCAATATAATTGTCTTGTAATCTGACAATAACAGAAGCTGTTTTCTCAAGATCACAACCAAACTGTCCTGTAATCTCTAGATGACAATAGTTGTTTGTCTTGTGATCCCAATATCTGGACTGTCATCTTAAGATCATGACTTAATGGTCTAATGATCTCAAGATAATGGAACTTGATTACTTGAAATTACAAATATACTGCAATCTTGAGAAAACAATGATTGATATTTTGAGATCACAAGACAAATAAGTCAGGATCTCAAGATAATAATCCAGAAAACAAGGGGTGATCTTAAGAAAACAAATTTTGTTATCTTGAGATCACAAGTTAAATAAGTCATGATCTTGAGGAAACAACTTTTTTTTAAGTCTTGATCACAAGATAATAGTCTAGATAACTAAGTACCTCATGGACTCTCTGGACTTCTATAGATATAAGGTTTTGCTTCCACAGTGACGATATACAAATTGAGANTCTGGACTTCTATAGATATAAGGTTTTGCTTCCACAGTGACGATATACAAATTGAGAACACAAGTGTAGACTCACTGGTCAGTTTGGAACGTAAAGACAACAACTATATTTGCGTTGTGACCCGACTTCCATCAAACCACTCAAACTGACGACTGAATTATACAGGCATTTTGGAAGTTTGGTGAAATCATCTTTAACTCATCACATCATTACTGTCCAGCTGTATAACACAAAGACCATGCGCTCTGCTATTCTTTGAAATAACTACCGTATGCTGACCAGTGCATTTAGAGTATGTGCTGTACCGTACCGAGGTAATAAAGCCCCGTGCATCAATCCTGCTTCTTTAAAAGTGCTGGTGAGCGGCAATGGTGTATTTAGACTCATTACGAGAAGCATTGAGGCAGAGTGGGCTGGAAGCTGGGTTAGGAAAGGTTGAGTGTTTAAGCGAATGGCGGCTGGTGAACGCCGCTGCTTTCTCGCTTTCCCCTCTTTCCGTTCGCCTGGAGAGCAACAATGGCTCTTTAACCACACAATGGCTCAATCAGGCAGCACAAGAGAGCCTGAATGCATGCTTTAGTGCAGAATAACGAAACAAATGAAAACAGCAGCGCAAAGAGAGAGAGAGGGAGAGAGGAAGAGAGAGAGAGGGAGTTGTTGTTGGGGGGGGTGGGCTGGGGGTTTAGCCATCGGAGCTGGGGGTCCGCAGGCTCTCTGCTGCATTTCAATAAGGTCTGGAAGGCTTCAGAGAGGGAATTTAAAAAAACGCGAATGAATCTGTGGAGCACTTGAATACCAATTAGTCCACTCTGACCGGCCAGGTCCCAGCTGAGGTCATTGTTCAGCTGGTCGTCGTCGGCCATTGAGGTCAGTCTGACCGGAGGCCACTTTAGAGTGATGTTGTCTGTAGAACTAGAACAAAACATGTATGATTCTTAACATCTAGAGCTCCAACGATTTCAATACAGTATTGAAACATGAATGTTCAAAACACTGCAGTGAAATCTCAAGCTCTATCGCTTATGTACCTCTCGGGATCTTGCGAGGGTCTTTCATTTCACCCTCAACCTCTACTGAAGGTCTCTTATTTGCCCCCTGACCTTTTTCGAGGGCCTTGTATTTGTCATACGTGGGAAGCACTGCGCTTTAAAGGCCAGTGTTCTTTTATTAAACAGGCAGCAAACGAAATCCAGCTGAGCCAGCAAGGCAGCCTCCAGTGCTCCTACAGCTACATAAGGCAGTAGCAGGACGCTACGTAGCCCCCGTCTCCTTCAAGGGGGTGGAAGTGCCAGTGTTCCACTCCAGACCCCTCCAGTGGGCAGCATCCCACTTCTGATACCAGTGTGGCATCAGCAAAGAAGAGGACGCAGTGGAGTTCATAGGTCAGTATTGTTTATATACAGTGGTATTCAAAAGTTTGGGTACCCCTGGTTAAAATTACTATTACTGTGAACTGTTAAAGGAAAGGAGTCCCTTGCAAAAGTATGGGAACCCTAGGAGATTTGAGCGCCCAGATAACTTGCTAGGGTTACGTCTTGTTCACAGTCATTATTAGGAAAGTACAGGTGATGCAAATTTCAAAGCTGTATGAATACCCAGACTCCTCTAACCTTGCCCCTGATCTGAACATCACTGAACATCATCTGTGGATAGACCTCAAAAGAGCAGTGCACGCAAGACGGCCCAGGAATCTCACAGACTTCTGCAAGGAAGAATGGATGAAAATCTCTCACATGAGAATTGAAAGACTCTTGGCTGGCTACAAAAAGCATTTACAAGCTGTGGTACTTGCTAAAGGGGGTGCTACTAGGTCTAAATCATGCAGGGTGCCCAAAGGTTTGCTCCGGACCCTTTTCCTTTTTTGTTATTTTGAAAATGTAAAAAAAGATTTTTGCTTAAAATACAAAAGGAATCATCTTTAACTTCATGCCTTTTGGAGATCATCTCATCTTCAACTTGCTTGACTGTCCACGGTAACATACATTTTGACTAGGGGTGCCCAAACCTTGGCATGCCACTGTAGCTGAGATGACAGGCAGGTCACTTCTAACCATACATCTTTCCTTCATGGTAGGCAATAGCACTGCGGTACTACCCGACACAGCCCAGCACAGAATGACCCAAATAACACATGTGCACATCATCATGCTAACAACAAATACCTATATACACACTGAAGTCTGTCCAGCCATGAGTGCAGTGTTGGATGATGCTATCCACTGCAGGGTAATACTTGGTTTCACATGCAGCATGGACTCATTCATCACTGGCATGGCTATGCTGATCTTTACTATACTTTATCTTCTGCTTTGTCACCACAAAGCTTTGGTGTTAGCAAACCTAGAAGCATCACAAACAGGCATTCAGACATCAGAATAGTTCAAAAGCTGAACGAATTTCCAAATTGGGATGTGCATGGTATCAGCATGTGGACTGTGAGGTCCAAACAGATATCTGTCCATAAACCTTTTGAATAACACACCCAATTTTCATGCTGTTTGTGCGTGCAGCTTTCACACTCCTGTAAGTCCTGCAGCAGTTCGGCTCATCCTCAGTCTTCCAAGGTTCAGTCATGTCACTCCACTGCTGCACTCTCTTCACTGGCTTCCGGTAGCTGCCCACATCGGATTAAAAACTCGGATGCTTGCCTACAAAGCCAAGAAAGGACCAGTCCCTCCCTCCTTATGGGAATGGTTAAGAGACGATCTGTACCTCGAGCCTTTCGAGCTTCAAGTGCAGCTCGGCTTGACCCACCATCCCTCAGAATACATGGAAGACAAGCATCCAGACTGTTCTCTATCCTGGCTCCCAGGTGGTGGAACAAACTTCCACTGGCTGTCCGAACAGCAGACTCTCTTGCGGTCTTCAAACACAGACTAAAGACCCATCTCTTTGTAAAGCACTTAAGTGAATAATCACTAATAGATGTACATATTGAAATACTTTGTTTTGGCACTTACTGTGAGATTAACGTTTCTTCTCTCTAAGTATGAGTGCTGGCTTGGGATTTCTAGCACTTTCTGCACTTCTGCTGTATTTAACTCTGTATTCTTCTTTCTAGGTAGCAGCACTGGCCCTTGTTTGGACTCAAGGCGAGTTTTAGACTCTACCCTTCTTGTACTATCTAGGAAACATTCTCAGATGGAACACTAAGCACGGTAGTAAGTCGCTCTGGATAAGAGTGTCTGCTAAATGCCTTAAATGTAAAATGTAAATGTAAGTCTGCAGGCGCTCAGCGTAAGCCCTCGTCTCCTCGTCTGTGTTGGGAAACCCAGACTGGCCAACTAGTCTGACCATCCTTTGCGTATTCTACATTGAATTAATGGATTGAATAGACCTAAAACTCTACCTCCCTCTCTTGGCAGCTGAATATGGAGTTGTGTATAGATGGTCGGTGACTGCTGTTCTTCACCCTGTCATACTGCCATGATCTTAAAGCTGTATTTAAAGATCTTCACTCTGTAGCCCAACTTTAGACTAAGAATTCAGCTATTAACTGCTTAATACAAAGGCAAGTGCTCTTATGCCTTTTAATCCATTCTTCTTCTTTAATAACATTTTGAGCAAATTAGCATAAGCTTTGTGGCCTTTCACTGTTACCCTAATGAAACAATCCCTGATAAGCATTTCCATAGCAAAGTGAATTACTTTCTTTATGTACATCTAACAGCAAAGGCAGCATGGAGCTTCTTTTATTGACCTGAAAACAAGGCAGCACACAGAAAACTACACCTGAAAAGAACAGCTGCACCCAGAAGGAAGTCTGGGATTGCAGTGCTATTGGGAAGGAAGATAAAGGTTACCAGGAACAATGAATGATGATAAATTTAGACTGATATGGGCAATATTTATTGAGCTACACATACAGAAGTAGTGTCTCTCAGCATGGCGTCAGGCCGCCATGTTTGCTAATGCAACATGCCAGATGTCTTGGTATTGTAGAGGTTGTAGAGGTTCCTAATGGTGTCCTGTGATAATCCATCCCATGCAGCTTGAATATCCTCATACAGTTCCTGCAGATTGTGTGGTAGGGGTGGAGGTGGAGTGACACCAGGCCTTCTGAAATGTGAAGCGTGACCACAATCCTCCACACACGGATTCGTTGGTCGTCTCCATCTAGTCAAAAGCGGGACTCGTCACTGAAGATGACCCGCTGCCTTTCTGAGTCACTCCATGACAGTCTGGCACAAGACCATTGGAGTCTTTGGCGACGCTGACGTGGTGCTAAGGGCAGTCATTGTACCAGGCTGAGTGCATGTAGTCCTGCGTTACTAATCACTGCTAGCTAAATGCCTGCAACCGTGAGTGTTGGATCAGTCAGGTACAGCAATAAGGCCCATGCAAGATGGCCAAGCAAGAAACTTGAATCATTTGCACGTCTCACAGTGTCAAACCTACCCACCGAGTTTCATTCCTGTCGGCTGATTCCTTCTGGGTGCAACTACTTGTGCAACTATACTTTTGACAATAAGCGTATAATTCCACATGCTGGTCCACTTTACTACGGCAAATGTAGACATGCATGCGCACCAACAACCAACCAAAAGACGAAGATTCTGAATGCATTGTTGATGGTGCTTTAGATAACACAAGGACAATGGTAAAGCTCATTATCCACTGACTACTATGACTACTATGTAGTTAATACAGGAAGGGCTTGAAGTCTGAACCCATCCTTAAAGTTTGAGTGGTTAGAAAGCACCTGCGCCAAACATACCATCCCCTAGAAGTGGCTTTTCTTCCACACCACCCACCTAACTAAGGGGATAACTGGAGCAGAGGTGCACAGCTGGACGATGACGGCTCGTCAGTTATCGTTACGCGCACTGTGGCTAAAACTAGCTGAGCGAACACCTAGAACGAATTGTGTAATACACAGATGAGCTTGTACACCCCGCTGTATTATATAACCTAAAGAACAGTGGACGAGAGACATCTCTCTTTATGGTGAAACGGCCTCAGATCAGCGCCCTGCCCCTGAAACAAAAGGCCACGGGTTGCCAGAGAGAGAGAGGAGGGCCGCGCGGTGTATATTTAGCAGCGTGAACTCATGCGTGTGGCAGCATCCACCTGGGCCGTCCCGCCGCTCAGTGGGGCAGATGTACACGGAGAAGCTGAGCTGTTCATGTGCCATTCCCCTCCATTGCCCACCACAACGGCAGAGCCGAAAATAAATGCATTCATTATTGAGCTATGGGGGGAGACCGAGGCTGCTCACTGAGCTCCTCAAACAGAAGAGGCAACGCTCGTGTTTGCTCCAACAGAGGCACACCAGCTGCTTTCTCGCCTTTTTTCCCCCCACTTCTTTCTTCCTCTTTTATCTTCTCCTTTCGTACATTCCCCGGCATTGCTGCTTTGTTGCGACACCTGTGAGTTACTGTATTAGACCACAGTGCACTCGTAAACGAGCCTGTCCACTTGACGGCAATCCGGGAGGTTACAGCAGCCATGCAAGACCAAGCTTGAACAGGGAGGTACTTATATACCAAAACTTTTACAGCCAGAAATGATCAGTGCATCCAACAACAAAGGTAGCATTCAATTTGCATTCCCTTGAGAAGCAGCACAAGACAGGGGAGCCCACTTTCACCTTTGCTTTATGCTATAACTTTTAAGGGCTTGCCAGAAACAATCAGATGTACCGCCATATTTGGCACATCAGTTTGCTGTATCCCATGTAAAATTGCTTTATGTGCTGACGTGTTGCTTTTTGTGTTGGATGAGGCAGAGGTACGTTTACCACAAAAGACTCTATGACTATATGAGCCCATAATTCATTTATATTAAATATATTTGGCAAGTAAAAAGAGACCCATGGCTAAAGCTCAATAGACAGACCCTAACCACCACTGGGCTTCAGTTCTGCAGCTATCAGCATATGCAAAATATCATATATGAATCACAGAAAGAGTAACACAGTTTACAAAATGATACACTACTTGTAGACGGCATGGCAGTTTCATTCATATAGACTGTATGTCTGTACAAATCACGTAACCCACCTATCATTCACGTCCTTTTTAAGTCCTGTAATCCCAACTGGCATTTGGTGGAGTTTTACACAGCAGTATTTCCTAAAACTAGTCAGTCAAGTGGTAGAAGTGGCTTCTGGTGGAGTTTTACACAGCAGTATCTCCTAAAACTAGTCAGGCAAGTGGTAGAAGTGGCTTCTGGTGGAGTTTTACACAGCAGTATCTCCTAAAACTAGTCAGTCAAGTGGTAGAAGTGGCTTCTGGTGGAGTTTTACACAGCAGTATTTCCTAAAACTAGTCAGTCAAGTGGTAGAAGTGGCTTCTGGCTGAGTTTTAGTGCTGTAACCCCACCCCTCCTTTTAACCTCTGGGTTCTTTGTGTCTTTAAAAGATGTTGTGATGTTGTGGACTCACTAGACACTTGCTACCTTCTGGGGGAGTTTAAAGCAGCAGTATTACCTAAACTAGTCTGGAAGGTGGTAGAAGTGGTTGGTAGATACCAGCAAGCCTCACTGTTGGCCAAAACAAGCACAATACGAGATGTCTGTCCATCTGATCTGCTGCCAGGTCTTTCTTAGAACTTTTACATTCAAGGTTAAAAACAACATTTCCAGGGACCGTTCTAGCCAAGGAGAGGCCACCAAGAAAGAAAATTGGGATGGCTGGTTACCCTAGCTTAAGGGCCATGTGCATGGTACATTCACAAGAATGGCCTTCTGTCCCTTGACAGTTGGCCTTGTAACACAAGGAAGGATTGCGGAAGGTGGAGACATCACACGTGCAGCTGATTTTATATTCTGCTAGATTTGCTTTTGCAGCAACTTGGAAGTCCAAAGAGTGAATGGATCTGTGATTACAAGTTAAGGCAAGATAAGACAGGGTTAAACCAGGGTTAAGTCCAGCCTATCTACAGTCACATGCAAAGGTTTTGTTGACTGTCACTCATTTGACCAGGAGCACCAAAACTACAACTAGGCCCGATATGTTCTCATCAAACCTGCGTCATCTTTTAATAGTCATCCATCCGCCGGTCAGTCTTACACCTTGTGGGGGCTGATTATATTATTCCATCGTGCTCCCTCTCTCTTTCTCGCCCTGACATTTCAGATATGCAAGCGCTATGATTGGCTGGAGCAGGAATAATTGGCTTAGCCCTCTTAAGTGTTTCATTAACATTTCCCAACGGCGGCTGCAGGATGAAACGCTGTCAGATTAGAGGCAACATGAAGAACGAGTGTGTGTGTGTGTGTGTGGGGAGAGTGTCTGAAACGCCTTCACACTCTCTCTCATCTCTCCTTCTGTTAGCCCAACATCATTTCCACTACAGCCTGCCTAATGTGTGCGAGCGCTTCTGATGTGTTATGAACATATGAACATGTGCGTTGAATGTGTTATGTGCACACGTGTGCCATTCAGATGTGATTCGTTCATTGCGTGGTTTTCACATATTGCATGTTATTCGGGCTTGTTATTTGTGACTATAAGAGCTAGACGGTCAGTTTGGGCCTAAAATGCCCTCTATAATGATGCTAATTTCTGCTAGCATCCATAATGCTTTGCTAATGCAGTAGTATGTTAGCGCTAAGCTAATCCCGGTATACATTAAAAGGGCCTTATGACAGAAAAACACATTTCAGGCAATGGCAGTTTATCCCTAACAATTCATATAGAAGTTTTAAGCAGTATTTCAGCTCTGTGCACATTTTGAATAAGGCACGATACAGGGCAGCCAATCAGAACAGAGCTAGTTTGCACATATCATCCTTAAAGGCGCAGTAACAACAAACAGTTTGTTTTACTACAGTTAGGTTGGAAAATAAAGATAGGTTGGAAAGTTGTCATGTACAATGAATTATGATCATTCCTGGTATTTCTGGGGTTCAGTGTTTTAGGGAATTCTACATATTCACATATTTTGGAGTTTGTTAAAGACATGATTCAAGTTTCATATGAAACAGACATTACCATATTTCTTTGTACACCCTTAAAAATAACAGGTCCCACAGCAGTGGTCCCACAGAGCTACTTCTCTGCAGAGACTACCTCCAACCTGCATGTAACATGCTGCCACTCCACATACCTAACACTAATGCACCTAATACAGCCAATCAGGACGTTAATGAGTGATAGCAGGTGTGGGAGATTGTGGTTGAAACTAAACACTTCAAGAGCTCTTTTCGACCAAAAGAATCCTGGTTCTGTTCATGCTTCTTAGAACCTTGGTGTTATCCAGGGAACCAGTCTGCGTTTGCACCAGTTTTTACTGGAACCAAAGAACATCAATGGATACCTCATCAGCATCAATAGAGGGCGCTGCACAGTAAGCAGTAGTACCGAGATGGCGGCGCGTACAGATTACCCGTGAGTGTTTGTGCTGTTATTCCAGATGTTTGTTTATATCCAGAAAGCAAGCACGGATCAACTACTGCTAATAGGAAGACGTAGAAGAGGCTCCTCAGCAGACCACTGGGTGTCGCCATTGCTGCCTTCTCTTTCTTTAAAAACGGACACGCCGATGGATGTCATCACGGTTTGTGCTGAAGAACCTACTGTTCTTTGGTCCCACCTGGGAATTTTTGGGTTCCCGACCTATTTATATATTTAATAATGATAGCATTTACTATAACGCGAAAGGCCTTCAGTCCAGCACCTGAAAGCATTGATTGGTTGTATGTACCTAGATGCCACCATGAAAGACCTGATTGGACAGTTTCACACGAGCAATTTCAAGAAATGGACCTTCTTTGGAATTCTAATTCCAGTTCTAATTCCAATTCCTTTTGATTCAAACAAAATCTTAATACTGAAATAAGAGCATTCCTACAATACATGTATAGCAGAAATATTACCAGCATGACGAACCTGTCAATTAAGTAGAACTACTTTTATTTTATGCAGGGTACAGAAATCAATAGATCTGCTTTGATGGACCAGAATGCCAGGCTCTCCACTGGCCACGGGCTCCCACTGCTGTTTGTACTGCAAATGTGTGTGTGTGTAGGTGTGTGTGTGTGTGTTTGTGTGTGTGTGTGTTTGTAGCATGTTTATGTGTTTTTGTGTAGCATGTGTGTGTGTGTGTTTGTGTGTGAGTAGTGTGTGTGGGGTGTCTGTAGGTGTGTGTGTGTGTAGCATGTTTGTGGTTTTTTTGTGTAGTGTGGGGGTGTTTGTGTGTGTGTGTGTGTGTACGTGTGTGTGTATGTGTGCATGCCTGTGCGTGCGTGTATGTGTGACGCTATAGTGAGAGGTGTCTGGCTCTCCATCAGCTCCCCAGCTTGTGTGTATGTTTTAATTTCCAATGTCACACAGGTCTGGTGTTTGGACCAACACCACTGTTCAGCCAATCAGACCGCTGTTCAAACACCTGCCTGACGTCCACACCTGCCAAAGCTGAAGTCACACGCACCCTGACAGCCAGAGCGTCCTCAGCACACAGCCCACCTGATAGCGGTGTCCGAGATTACAAACAAACAGGGGGGAAAATCACTAACAGGAATAAAGGACGTCACTTCTTTAGTCAGTGTGTGGTCAACTGGTAACTAATTTTACTGGGTGATAGAGATACATTTGCCTAGTTCTCCTTATCATGTTATGATTATAATACAAACTGTATTTTAAACTGTGGGCTGCTAGTTGTTTTTTTTTTTTTTTTAATTATTGTTTTTTCATTTCTGTTAAACATGAATTACTTGAATTTATTTACTGAATAAACAAAACAGTGACTGATTTGGTGCTGCTTTTATTTTCATAGTGTAATATTTGGTCAGTATTCTACATCAGAAAAAGCTCATTAAAGGAGCAATATGTAAAACGATGCATCTGTCAAATCCATAACCTACACAGTCCTCCCCCCCCTCTTTACTACTTGCCGCCTTTACTTGCCAGTCTAGAAGAAATGTTCAGCATAAAAAACGAGCAGCATCAATGATAACTCTTGGTTTGCATGTTAAACTCAGTAGATATCTCTACAGCATAGACAGATAGACACCTTTGCCACACCGTTAACACTGATATTACTTTTACATTTTAGTTAATTTTGGAATATTTTAACCTAAAACTCTTACTAATTGATTACATCATCTTATATATTGCTCTTTTAAATCTTCTATTCAGATAGGGTCCACTTTTATTTTAAAACTAAGTGAAAATGAAGTGAAGGGTGCAGTTAATTTAAAACATGGTCACTCACAGAGGTACAGGGGTGGGGGGTGTCTTGTTCAGTTGCATTCTGACTGGCTATACACATATCCTTCTGCACACACTTTCATGCACAATCCCAATACTGGGATACATTTGCTGGTGTAACCTGTGGCATATATATATATATATATACAGTATATATAGCTCTGGAGAAAAATAAGAGACCACTCCAGTTTGATCTTAAATCAGCATCTCCACATGTACAGCAGTCATTCTAAAGAGAATTCCTTCACATACACACCTCATTCTCCTCAATGCAATTCTGGTTAGGTGATCACCTGAACCAGATCCTATCCTAACAAGCAATAGTATGAAACCCACTGCTGCTGACATCACTGTTCTCTCGTTATAGAACCAGCTGGATGGTAAAAGCAGTGCTAGTACTACCCAACAATTAGTGTCGCCAAAATACACCTACAGACCAACAGAGCTGAAGAGAAAGGTTCTTAGTGAGGAGAAGAAGGG
>CM067480.1:37408600-37419025 GCA_034552555.1 Semaprochilodus insignis
ACACTAACACATTACACTTACTGAGTTACTGTACACCAACACACTACTTACAGCACACTAACACATTACACTTACTGAGTCACTGTACACCAACACTACTTACAGTACACTAACGCATCACACTTACTGAGTCATTGTACACCAACACGCTACTTACAGTACACTAACGCATTACACTTCCTGAGTTACTGTACAACACTGAGAAATAAACTTTGACTTGACTTATAATTTTACCAAGGCAGTCCAAACTGCTCCACAGGCTGTAAAGTATCATAATCTTTAAATAAGGTCTATTAGGCTTTTCAGGTTTTCCTCCATCCTTTAATGTGTTATGTAGCGTTTTGTGCATGTAAACAGCCTGCAAAATGATAAAGCTAAATTACATGCCAGAAACCACGTTTCAAAGCTGTCTGAATCTCCTTGTTGGAATTCCAGTCCTTTTCTCTGATACAAGATGATTCTGTGTTGTAATACAATCTTTTAGACCACCCACCAGCAAACTGCTGGAGGCACAGAAAAGTTTGTTTAGTCGGTTTTGTAGAGAAGAGGTTGTGAAGGGAAATCTCCTTTGTATGATCTGCCAAAGGTAGAGCAACAAAGAAGTGATTTAAATTAATTGTTATTACTGTTCTCTGCTCTGTTCCAAACATTCTACTGTTGGCCCTGCACTTCCTGGAGGGCCACTTCAAAAACCATGCACAGCTCGATGTTGGATTTTTGCGGCTCTTTCTCCTAAAAAATGGGGCAGTTCCAACTTCGCCCAATGGCCCAATGGGAGATTCAGGCTCACAGCCTGTAAGTATGCATTATGTGTGGATTTAGGATCAGTCAAACAAGGTAGCTACAATGAGTGTTCAAGTGTGGAGTTCTTGGCTGTAGCTAAGCCATAGATTCTAGGCTGTAGGCTTCTCGCCTAACGAGGTAATCCAATTGTGTTATTATGGCTCTGCTAGTCTGTTGCTGCTTTACTGCCAAACCAATCAGAGCAGAGTGGGTCAGCTGACCAAATTGAGCACACTGGGATTTTAAGGAGGTGGGGTTTATAGTCACAGGAGCTCTAACAGGGCATTTCAGACAGAAGTTAAAATCTTGTGTTTTGGGAAAATCAAAACATGTAACATCACCCTTCACTGGAATTAAGGAGACTGAAAAACAGACCCAGACCATTATCCCTCCTCCACCAAACTTGCCTGAAGGCACTATGTTTTCCAGTAGGTAGCACCCTCCCGGCATCCAGCAAAACCCAGATTTATCCATCAGGCTGCATTTGCTTGGTCCAGCGCTTGTGGTTGAGCCATTGCTACTGCTTCCCTTTCACAATAATAGCACTTACAGTTGACTAGGGCAGATCTAGCAGGGCAGACGTTTCATGTACTTACTTATGGCATCCTATGACAGTGCCGTGCTTAAATTCCCTGGCTCTTTGGTACAACACATCCTACTGCCAGTGTTTGTCTATAGGCTTCTGTTGCTTCTATGTGCTTCTGTTAGGAGTTGGTGTGGCTGAACTCAGGACCTGAACTCAATCATTAGGAAGGGTGTCCACATACTTTTGGCCACATAGTGCATGCTTCCAGCAGTCCTGAAAGAGAAAATTGCCTTGAAGTCCAGGAAATGTAACACAACTTCACCAAATGGATAGAATCAGAATGATTTCTGCATAAATGTTCATGTCTAGGTTCTAATTAAGCCCCCCTTGACACCATTTTTTATCAGTCATATAATACACTCATCTCCAACATGCACCTTCATCCTATCCATTAATGTCAACAAGCTCAGCAATTACTATCAGTAAACTGGAAAATCAAGTGCCATTTATCCTCTCCAATGGACCCTAATGCATGTGCCGTGTGTAATGTTTTTTTTTTTGTCTGTTGATTTGTGCTTTGTCTAATCTCTGAATGATGCATATTGTCCTAATAAAGAATATATGCAGCATCGGTCAAAAGTTTGGACACAGCTTCTCATTCAAATTATTTTTATTATTTACTACATTGTAGAATACACTCATCATCAAAACAGCAGTTGGACTTTGTGAGACATGGAAACGATGGAAACGATCAGCCGCACATGTGACGTAAGCAAGGATGGGCCTTATCGCTGTACCTGACTGACCGAACGGCCACGATTGCGGACATTCAGTGAGCAGTGATGCCCTCCACGAGTCATACTGTTAGTGCCAGCACCACTGGCAGACGACTGCACGACGCAGGACTACATGCGCACAGACCATTACGACGACTGTCCTTAACACCTGTCATGTCAACGTCACCATAGACTGCAATGGTGTCGTGCCAGACTGTCATGGAGCAACTCAGAACGGCAGCGGGTCATCTCAGTGACGAGTCCCTCCGTGTGTGGAGGCACCGTGGTCAGCACCAAGATGAATGGTTGATTGTTACGTGTCACACATCCAGAAGGCCTGCTGTCACTCCACCTCCACCCACACAGGACACCATTAGGAACCTCTACAACTCCACACCGAGACGTCTGGCATGTTGCTTTAGCAAACATGGCGGCCCGACGCCATACTTAACGACCCTACTTCTGTATGTGTAGCTCAATAAATATTGCCCATATCAGTCTAAATTTATCATCATTTATTGTTCCTGGTAATCTTTATCTTCCTTCCCAACAGCACTGCAATCCCACACCTCCTTCTGGGTGCAACTGTTCTTTTGATGATGAGTGTATATGGTAAATAAAGTGTTAAACTATTTGTTTTATACTTTACATTCTTCAAATTAGTCACCTTTTGTATTGATGACAGCTTTGCACAGTCTTGACATTCCTTCAACCAGCTTCATGAGGTAGTCACCTAGAACGGTTTTCAGTTAACAGGTAGATAGATAGATAGATAGATAGATAGATAGATAGATAGATAGATAGATAGATAGATAGATACTTTATTGATCCCGAAGGAAATTTAGCAATTTAGAAATTTTAGGGTATGTCTTGTCATCATTTGTGGAATCGCTTGCCTTCTTAATGTGTTTGAGGCCATCAGTTATGTTGTGCAGTTAGGTAGGGTTGGTACACAGTTCCATACAGTAAATAGCCCTAATCAAATAGTTTTCTGATCCACATTATGGCAGGAACCGCTCAACTAAGAGAAACGACAGACCATCATTACTTTAAGACATGAAGGTCAGTCAGTCCACGAAATTGCAAAAACTTTGAACGTACCCTCAAGTCACCAAAACCATCAGATGGCATGATGAAACTGGCTCGTACAAGGACCACCCCAGGACAGTAAGACCAAGAGTTACCACACAGGATACATTTATAAGAGTTACCAGCCTCAGAAGCCACAAACTAACCTCAGATTTCAGCCCACATAAATGCTTCACAGAGTTCAAACAGCAGATGCATCTCAACATCAACTGTTCGGAAGGGACTGTGTGAATCAGGTCTTTATGGTTGAGTTGCTGCAAAGAAGCCCCTACTGAGGAAGTACAAGAAGAAGAAGAGTCTTACTTGGGCCAAGAAACACAAGGAATGGACATTAGACCGGTGGAAATCTGTACTTTGGTCTGAAGGTGAGTGGATGGTTGCTACGTGTGTGGTTCCCACCGTGAAACATGGAGGAGAAGAATGTGATAGTGTGGGGGCAGACTTAACCAGCATGGCTACCGCTTCCACAGCATTCTGCAGCGACACGCCATGCCAAAATGACAAAACCATTGAATGAGAAGGTGTGTACCAAACATATGGTACCATGCAGCATTTACACACTGAGGAATCTCTACCTAGTGCTACAACTCAGGTCCACCATGTAAATGTACTGTTGCTAAATGTAAGCCCATCAGTTGATGTACAAGCCTCTCAAAGTGGTCCCCAGTGACCTCCAGAAGGTTCACATTTTGGTCTATCCCCAAGCGTTGCAGGTTTTTAATGGCCGGTTTAGGAACCACTGGGCTAGATGATGGCTAATGCATACTGTGGGCCAACAGAAAGGGCTACCATCTGCAACTGTACACCAGCAAGGTGGAGCTACAAGGGTAGAGGTTTCTGATAAAGTGGGCTTTAAAGGTCCGGTAGGTAAGAAATCCGTAACACTGACAGTTTTAGCAAGCCATATCTGTGTAATAGCTTTCAGTAACTTTGTACGGTGTGTGGATTATGTAACCGCTCTGTGGCACGCTCTATTTTCTACAAGCCTGGGACATTTTGGCTGGACGCAGTGAGGGCTGCCTTAATTGGCAGTGTGGCCTGGGAACACATCGCACTATTGAATTAGCCACGCTGGTCCCCCAGTGGCCCGTGGGCTTCACATTACGGCTCTACCTTATTGTAAAGTTACCTAGCCGCCACCGCAATCGTGTTTTCCTTTCACTTCAGGCTGTTGTGCATTGTTTTCTTATCACAACTATTTTTATCCCCTCCCCTCCATCTTCTTCTTCTTCTTTCATCCTGTGTGAAGAACAGAGTTGAAATTTACACAGAGGACTCTTTACTCTTTTCTTCATCCCTTTCTTTCTCCCCCCCCTTTTTTTTTTTTGAAAGAGCAAAGTGGTGTTTGAAGCCAGGAGATATGTTTTAATCATTCAAATTCTTAATGATGACACCAGATCCATTATTAATGGGCACAGTTCCTCCAGTGTGCACAGCTGGTGAGTGGGGCATTAGCTCTAGTACCACTCTCTCCATTTGATCTCGCCGTAATTATGCCCCCACCCTCCCCAAATCACATCACAAGTTTTAAACAGCGGGCCTTGAAGACGGAATTCTTCCGCTTTTTAACTTTCTTTCCCAGGGCTTTTATTCTTTCTTTCTTTCTTTTTTTGTTTTTCATTCTTCCCCTTTCTTTCTCGCTTTCATCTTCACGGAACCGGAAGGAACATAGTGTTAGTCTTTTGTGACTATTACCATCCAATAGGCAGGCCACGGAAGAGCGAGGCAGACGTTCGGGCCTTGCCGTAAAACGCTTCCACCTAGTTACGCACGGAAAGACTGAACCAAAGAAATAGAATAATTGACTTTGACTGGGGTTAAGTGTTTCATTGAAGTGCACCTCTCAGGTGGAAGTGTGCAATTGCACGCAACGTGTGGAAGAACACTTTGTAACATGACTTGTGCTTCGGACCCCTTCTCAGAGTGGACAAATCTGAAGATTGTGAGCATGTTGAAGGAGAATTCAAAGTCAAATCACGGTGAAGGACGTGTATTCTGAGTATGCGAGTACATCAACTACTTTAATTATCATATCTTCATCAGTGTAATGTTGGCATATGACTTTTTGTTGAGACCTGAACACTGGGGTTGGGGGGCAGGTTGCCTCCAGGATCAGGGCTAAGAAACACTGGACTAGATGACTTTACTGTTCGGCAGTGACGCTTTAAGCTTAACGTCAACTGATCATATGATTATCACATTACCAGCAAACCTTTGCAGTCAGAGACCCATTTTAGTGTGAGGGGTAAACATCCATCAACCCCTATAGATATAACATATGAATCTCAGCTGCTCAGTTGTTTGGCACTAAGTAGTACATACAATCGTGTGTGGCTTTATGCTTTTAGTCCTCTACCGTACCGCCTAACAAGAGTTCTTGGGTGCTTTTACTGAAGTTGCAGCTAAAGATTATATGTTTCACTCTTTGGTTAGTATATAAAATCCTAATAGTAGAAGCACAACTATGCATGTGTTTGTGCAAGTTGGCGACCTCTCTGGTGAATATATGTAACTGCAAGCAACTTGAAAAAGAATATTCATCCCATCCAGCTGGACCTTCGTTTGAACCTAAGATTGTGATATCAGTCCATGAAGGCTTATGAAGCTATCCAAAGACCTCCCAGTGACTTTTGATCAGTTTTATGTATGCTGTACAAGGTGCCTTATAGCCAAGGTATATTAGCAGATGCAGCACACACTACTAGTCAGAAGCTTAGACAGGGCTACGCATAGAAGGTTCTCCTTATGCTTTTCTTAATGCTTTACTTTAGAACAAAAGCGAAGACATCAAACTATAAAATAGCACTCATGGAATTATACAGTCCACCTTAAAAACCTCCTTTACAGGAGGATGAACCAGGATGAACCAGCTTTCTTAACCTGCAGTGGAGGCTGATAGAACAAGGTTTATTTCTAAGCAGTTTTGGAGCAATTCTATTGGTCTGTCCATCATGAATATAAAAGAGGCAATATGGCATATGTATAATACTGTGATACATCAAGAGTATATGTGGTATATCAGGATATGTACTGGTTCAGACATGTCATCAGTTGGAGCTGTTAAATATAAGCCTGTAGAGTCTTTAAGATCACCAACAACATCTGTTTAGTTGGGTGTTTTCAAACTTTTGACTGGTAGTGCACTTTGTTCTACACTACTGTTATTACTACAAAAATCTGGAACCAGGCAGCTTAAACAGATAAATGCAGCTAGTATGTCAATAGTGAGGGTCCTATGAGCAGGCGGTGACTATAACCCACAGTCTTTTTGCAAAGCAGGACGTGCACTTCTGAATCAGGCCTTACTTCCTCTCAAGACAAACAGAAAATCATCTCCACGCTTTGCGACTGTGGTCTCTTGTGGCATCTTACAGTCTGCAAGTCTGTACACGCTTCCATTACTACCGATGAATTAACGAGCGTAGTCGGGTCAAACTTCGGCGATAATGAAGATTTTGAAAACACTGTTGTTTGCCATCAATATTTCATTACAATCTCTTTTCCGCGGCTTCTGCGGGTCCCGCGTGCCTTCATTAATGAGGAACCAGTCAGCAAAACCAGCGCGACTAAATGCGCAAGGAATGTGTAAGTGGGCAAATGGAAGAACAATCCAGAAAAGCAGACTGCTCTTTTATTGTTTACAGTGGCGTGGCATTTCCTCTAAAGCTTAATTAACTACAATTTTCCCTATATCTTCAGTAGTAATAGCTCATCTTGTGAGTCAGCTGATGCTTTTTAGATGCTCACAGTGTTTAAACCCTGGGCAAAGTCTCATATAAACTCAGTGCTGAGAAAGATCCACCACCCAAATAAGGACCACCACAGAGCAGGTATTATGTGGGTGGTGGATCATTCTCAGTACTGCAGTGACACAGATGTGGTGGTGGTGTGTTAGTGTGTGTTGTGCTGGTGTGAGTGGATCAGACACAGCAGTGCTGCTGGACACCTCAGTGTCACTGCTGGACTGAGAATCGTCCACCAACCAAAACTATCCAGCCAACAGCGTCCTGTGGGCAGTGTCCTGTGACCACTGATGAAGGACGAGAGGATGACCAACACTGCACTGTGCAGCAGCAGATGAGCTATCGTCTCTGACTGTACATCTACAAGGTGGAGCAGCAAGGTAGGAGTGTCTAATAGAGTGGACAGTGAGTGGACACAGTGTTTAAACACTCCAGCAGCAGCACTGCTGTGTCTGATCCACTCACACCAGCACAACACACACTAACACACCACCACCACATCTGTGTCACCACGTGTCACTGCAGTGCTGAGAACGATCCACCACCCACATAATACCTGCTCTGTGGTGGTCCTATGGGGGTCCTGATCTTTGAAGAATAGACAGTGAGTGTAGGTACAAGAAAGTGGTTTAAATGTTATGGCTGATTGGTGTATATAGACACATGGGCGAGTTTGCAGGCCCCAGAGGGTTAATGCCGAAACCTCTGTATTAGCTTTCCTAGTCGAATACTAAGTTTCTTTCGATGGGTGAAAACATTCAGGTTTAAGCACAGTGCGACGAGAGGGGTACAGACAGAAACCTGCTCAGGGTTATTATCATTGCGGTGTGGCATGGCTGACTCCCCACTGCATGACATGATGGCTTCTACTCTGAAATAGCCTACTACATGTTAGAAAGGATCTCATGCAGCTTTGACTGAATAGAAATAGCTTGTATTTGTGTAGAAGTCGACCTATGCGTTGCACACTACATAGGGAGTAAAGTCATCTGAGACTGAGCCTGTATTTTGCCCAGCTTTGTCCATGCTATTGTTTCTCTAGCACCCATACAGGCTATCATACATAAAGCATAACCACTCAGGTAGATAATCACACCTTACCCTGCGTTCACACTAGCAGGCAATTATGTCAATTATGACATGGTGGAGCGACATTGTAAATGACTAGCTGCAACAAATTCTTTGGACCAATTGTAGACTCGGGGTCCAAGGTCCCCATCTTCTACTCTCTGAACTTTTTGTTCCTACTGGCATTTGGTTTCAGTTCTCAGCAGTGTGGTGGTCAACACGGAGGAGAAGCTCATAACTGCCTTTTCTTCTTTCCCCAATTTATATGATGCACCTTTGCTCATTTACATTGCGGAAGAAAGGAGAAGATACTGGGAAGTCTCTGGGGAGTTAAGTCACTTGATAGCTAGCTAGCTTAGCCATCATGCTAACGGGCCAATAAAGCTAGCCACAAATGCAAGCAGTTAGGTTTCCATACAAATTCCGTACAAATATGGAATGTGGTTTTAAAATAAGCTAGCTTTCCTGGACCTTGTACACACCCACACACGACAACATGAGCGGCCTCAAACCCACAAAACACCCACAAAAGACAAACTTGGGATGACGAAAGCTGCTTGTCACCTGCTAGTGTGAATGTAGGGTTGAAGTTCTGTGTAATAAGGTTCCCTATGCAGGCATAACTGTGGTGCAAGGTGCCAATCGGATAGCCGAACGCGTTGTCTCTAGTTGCCAATCCAACATGGAGCAAAAAAACTTCTTTTGGCTGTTTACTAAGACCGGAATCAAAGCCTTTTCACTTGAGAAGGAGCTGCCATTTCACCATCTTCGAGGCAGCCGCAGATCATGGAGGCTGCTACTGTCATTGACTTCATCGCCCTTTCCACCTGACCAACCTCGCCACTGCTTATTGCAGCGTTACACCTGCACTGAAAGATTAATAACGCAGCGCAGATGACACGGATTTGGCGTGCCGGCGTCCTTCGGCTGAGAACTGATACACGCGCGCACACACATACCCGCACATCACCACCCGCGCCTCAAACAGTGAAATATTGAGTATGACACAAGCGTAATTGCATGGGAAGTAATCAATTAGACACACAATTGGAAGTGACCCAGGGTCTGGAAGCTGCCGAGTGGAAGATGGAAATGAGTGTTGTACAGAAATAAACTAAAGTCATTTTCTCTTTCCACACACACACACACACACACACACACACACAGAGGGAGGGAGAGAAAGAGAGAAAGAGAGAGCGAGAAAGAGACAAAGAGACAAGAATAAGAAAGAGCATCTAAGTCCCCCATGCATACCTAGCTGGGTGAACTGAACAGTGAACAGCACTATCATACAATATATGGACAAAAGTATTGGGACACCTACAGGAGCTCTCATGACATCCAAAATCCATAGGTATGAATAGGTGTTCGAAGGGGTTAAGGTAGGGTTCTGTGTGGCCCACAACAAACTCAGGCTTTACTCAGCCAGGCTTTACGTACCTTGCTTTGTGCGCTGGGGCACAGTCATGCTGGAACAGAAAAAGACCTTCCCCAAACTGTTCTCACAAAATTGGAGGCATAAAATGTCTTAGTATGCTGAAGCATTAAGAGTCCCTTTCACTGGAACTGAGGGGCGCTAGGCCAACCCCTGAGAAACAACCCCATAGCATCATTATCCCTCCTCCACCAAACTTTACAGTCAATACAATGTAGTCAGGCAGGTAATGTTCCCCTGGCGTTCTCCAAACCCAGACTAGTCCGTCAGATTGCCAAATAGAAAAGTGTGATTGGTCACTCCATAGAACATGTTTCCACTGCTTCAGAGTACAGTGGAGGAGCTTTACACCACTCCAGCCAATGCCTGGCATTGGGCTTGGTGATGCAAGGGTTGCATGCAGCTATTCCACCATGGGTACCCATGCTATGACGCTCCTGGAGCACAGTTTGTGTGCTGATGGTAATGCCACAGGAGGTTTGGAGCTCTGCAGTTATGGAGTTAGCAGAGCACTGGTGACTTAAACACACTATGCCCCTCAGCACTCGGTGACCCCGCTCTGTAACTTTACATGGTCTGACACTTTGTGGCTGAGTTGCTGTGGTTTAATGCTTTCACTTTTCAATAACACCACTCACAACGGTGGAAAGGCCTCCTTAATCAGCCGCTTCATCACAGCAGAGAGAAACGCAGCTGCTGCAGCTTCATTTCACCTCCTCTACTGTTTGTTTACGAGTCATGTTAGTGGTTCATGTGGTCTAAAATTTGTACGCTTCATTTTGTTTACACATGGCACTCATAGCATGTTATTGTCCCAAGAAAAATGCAGTGAGAGACTGACGGAGTTAATGTGGGTGGTCCCTTTCATCCAATCACTCCTCCCGTCCCATCACTATAGATGCATTCAAGACGCATGGAGGTGCCAGGTGGGAATGGCTACATGTGGCCTCAGTGTCCACTAAAGACTGGATCATTCAAGATGGACGTTAATGCCAAATGTGAAGG
>CM067480.1:37444037-37459645 GCA_034552555.1 Semaprochilodus insignis
CACCTGCACTATGCATGCCTGTGATTGTGCTCTCAAGGCCTGTTTTCCAGACGAAGGTTAGGCTTTGAGTAAGTGACGTTGCACTGAGAAAGCGATTACTTAAAAGGGAATTCCACTGATTTTTAGAGGTGTTAAACTCCTCAGATGCCTGGTTCTCATCACCACCCCTATAATCTGGACTCCAACAAAGCATTCCGATACAAACCACTCAGAATGTTGACACGTTAAACATTTAATTATACAAATGATAATAAATCAAATGTGTACATGATAACCGCATGAATAAAATGTATTTTATTAAAAGAATTATTGCTGATGAATTAATTCAAGCTATAATTAATTCTGATGTGATTATTATTATTATTTGTACAGGGGGATGCACACCTTTAAATCATGTAGGTTTAACATAGTGCTTTTTCAGTGTGGAATGTTCCACTAAAATCATCTTAGACTTAATCTGGGTCTTGGAAACAACCTTTAGGCTTGTGTTCATCTGTTCTGTGGGTGTTATTTAGCCAGGAGTGGAAACGTTACCTACTTTGTCAAAGTCTTAATCAACTAAAAGTGGAAGAACAGAAATTAAAAAAGTATCTACAGCACAGTTCAAAGGACAAAGACAATAATTCATTTATTTAATTTACAATCAAAACAGATATAAAGTACCAAATTATTCATTTTTCAAATAGGCAGACATTTGTAACAAATACAGAAGCACACAGAAACCTCAACAACTAAATAAGATTAGACAGTGTCACTGCACAACAGGTGACAGAATAAAGAAAGTTATCTTTGTTGTTACTCGTGTTGAATGGAAATTGAAACTTTCAGTAACGTTTCCAGCTGTTACCATCTGCTACCATCATATCAGTGCAACTGTGCATGCATATCAGTGATAGAGCGCGAGGAGCAGCGAAGAGAGGAGAGTTTTTCACACAGAGAAAGAACTGATTTACTCTTTAAGATTTTGTTAATCTAATATATTAACAAATACCTCATTCGAGTTATTAACAAGCCACCTCATTCGAGTGTCACTTAACCACCATAAGATGACCTCAAGTGACCTACAGAAAGACTGGCAAGCGGTGGCTGGGGTGAAATGCACAGCTAGCATTGCTCAAAAAACAGGCTTCTGGAGGCGTCATTAGTGATTTTCTAAATAAACTGATCTAAAATCCAATATTTGATCTGGAATTTGGGAGACATGTTTCCAGTAGTGTATAGAATAAAACAAAACTGCTCATTTTGGTCAAACACAAACCCATAAACTGTAAAACTAGAGGAACTGATCGTTTGAGGTGGTCTCTTAAATTTTTCCAGAGCTGTATATATATATATATATATATAGGTTCCATTTGCCTCAGACGAAGGTGTCACACTTGGCTGGTATCGATAACCATTTCTAAGTCCACCTCACCCCGAGACTGAGGCAAAACCGAGACTGCCAATTTTTGGTCTCAAGAGTGGTCTCAAGTAGTACAACACTAGTACTTATACAGTTGAAGTGGCGAGTCTGGATCTACCCTTGCATATAGACTTGCCACTCCAGTTGTTAGAATGCATTCCAGTAATATATTGTAACTGTATAGATGGAAAATATAAAAATAATAGAAAAAAATCATTTTAATGTAAGTTAAGTATAAAGTATATATTGTAATGTAATATAAATGTTGCTAAAACATTACAAAAATTAATAACAGCTCAACTTCAACAAATCATCAAAAAAATAAAATTCAGCCATTTGAGCGAGCAGCATCGTCCACCTTACCTTCAAGAGTTTTATGCATCTGTATTTTAATGCACCTGTATTTATACTGCTATGTGTACTACTGGACAGTCCCACACAGTTCTAAAAATCTAAACACTTCCCCAAAGTTCTAGAAAAGCTACTTGAAGTCTACTCAGCACTGAATGTATCGCAAATGTTCGGGAAAATAGAGAACTTTTCAAAACATCATTGTCCTGACCGCAAAAGCAAAGTTTATGGGCACCAGTAGCCATTTTCTGTACATTTTAGGCCTAAGGAATTAAGAAAACACACTTAGTAACTGGGAACAAGAAAAAAAATAAGTTTCTAAAGTTTATAGTGTTTTTATGATATGTACGCAATAATAACAGTTAGAACCTGACCGTTATGATATATTGAATATCAGCATTTTTCAGCCTTTGCAAACTTTAAGCCTCAGGGACAGTGCTATCTGTCATATCTCTTCATGTGGCTTATCTGATAAGTCTCTGGCATTGCACAGCTTCTGTGCTTCTTGAGGCTGGAAGTAGAATGCTCAGCTAACTGTGCTCTGCTTGAAACTGCTCTGGACTGACTCTACTTCTGTTGATGCATTAACACGCTGTCACGCTTGGATTTGACGGATAGGAGAACGAGGAGGGGAGCTGGGCACAGGTGAGAGAGAGAGAGAGAGCGAGAGAGAGAGAGAGAATGAGAATGTGTCTCCCCCTGACTGCCACGGCAGATCATTAACCGAGAGAAAGCCTTGCAGTGCCACTCTGTGTCCTGACTCATTTGTTCTGACATGCCTCCTGGATCTGTGAGGTGTAAAGAAAAGAAAAACAGTCATTTTAGCCGTTTGCAGAATGAAATTGCTTGAATATGTGTCACCGTTTGAAATTGTTTATAGACAGCTCAAATAAAAATGATGAATTACTAGAGAAGCTGTGTGACATGGCAAAAATACACTATACATGATAAAATGCAGCAGCCAAAGGTTATGAAAATGCATGTGCATGATAAATTGTATTGAATTTGTTGGCAAATGTGGACTTTTTAAAGAAGGAACAGGAAGAAAAGAATCAATTAACAATAACAGTCAACTGGAAAAGAAACACTATACATTGTGAAAGTTAGATAAACCCAGGTAAATTACGTTTTGTTGATTTTCTGATGGAAAAAAGGTTATAAAACTAAAGTTTTCAGCAGTTTTTAGTGTACAATATCTGTTAATTTGTTAAATTAGTATTTGTTGGAACATTATGGAAAAAATAAAACTTCATGTACGAAATAATATGTTCAGTTAAAAAAAGAAAACTGTAATTGTGTATTAAAATGTGAGTTCTCTGTAGAGGATGCATTGACTTAGTAAACTATGACTTGACTATCAGTAAAAAAAGATCAACAAAATGCCATTTGATGAGGGGCGCCAAAACTTTTGCCTAGGACTGTAAAGGGCCAATGCACAGTCAACTACTTATCACTATGTAGGTTGCTGAAAGGCTTGCTGTATTGGTCCATTTTATGATATATGTAGCTGTTCAGCGTAGAAGGAATTGTATATTGTAATATTGAATTGGATATTGTAATATAATTTATCATGATAATGATGACATCATATTGCCCACCTGTTATGCAGTAGTAACTGCTAAGAAATAAATGTGGTCAATATTACAATATTTATTGTTAATGTAAAAAATTGCAGTATGTCACACTATGCCATTCTATGCAAGTTGCACATATCGTCCATAGTTAAATATCGCTGACCAACAGCATTATAAGGAGGGCATAATTTATTTGGGTTTAGTGTAGTGTGAAACTTTGAAAAAGCTGTTTTTAAATGTGGCATCAGTGCTTCTATTTATCTGTTCTAACTTATTGAACTTGCGTAAAACAAAATATTCTGATACATATCATAAAATCTTTTGAAATATCGCAATATATTATATTTATATAATATATTTCTCTTGACCTTCTTTCAGGTTGACATAATTGGTCAACGTGCAGTCTCACAGGGCCAGATATGCTCTTGAACTGAGAGTACACATGTGGGAAAATTTGGTGCTGGACTGTGGCTACTAATAAGGGATGTCCCATCTATAAGACCTAGTTCCTCTAATCTGTGCTCTTTTAATGTCTGGAGTACAAGCAATAACACAAATAGAGCTACATAGCTGACATTATCTGAATGCTTTAGGTACACCATTCTGTTTAGTTTTGTCAGCGAGGTGCTCCTTGCACAAAATAAAGTATAATACTTTGTTTTAAGGTAATATACAATTTACAGTATACTAAAAATATAAAACTGTCCAATTTATGCTACATTCATATACCAATCTTGTTATTTATAGGCACACCATTACCCCTACTCTCCAACAACACATTAGATTATAACTATAACGTTTACTCTAATAAATCTGTTTCCATACAAGTTTAGCCAAAATTTTCACATGGTGTTCCCAGATAGTCTCCTTACGGGATCACACCTGGCCCTGTGAGACTAATTAATGTGAGAGATGTACACACCTGAATCAAGTCCATGCAATGCATAACCTTCTTCAGCGAAATTAACAAGACTCAAAACCAAAAGACTGTAACCGTATGTTGCCCTCAGACGCTTGCATATGGAGACATGAATCACGAGTGGATTGGGAACGAATGGCTGCCCAGCTTGGGCTTGCCCCAGTATCGAAGTTACTTCATGGAGTGCCTGGTGGATGCCCGCATGCTGGACCACCTCACCAAGAAGGACCTGCGCACGCACCTCAAAATGGTGGATAGCTTTCACAGGTAGATATGAGAAACATGACACACATGCTGCTCCCAGTCATTTGCATTTCAGTGGTCACCAACTGACCTCAGCTTGAAATTGAATTGTTTTTTGTTGGTTTATGCTGATCAACAGCATGGTCAGGTAATAACATAAACCAACAGCATGCAGACAAATAGCTTTTTCCATCAACTTTAGATTAGCATTGAAATTCAAACCATTTATACCCGTCAGATTCTCACGGCCAACGTGACTAACTGTATGTTGAATTTTGAAAACAGAGCCAGTTTACAGTATGGCATCATGTGCTTGAAGAGGCTCAACTACGACAGGAAGGAGCTGGAACGAAGGAGAGAGGAGTGCCAACATGATATTAAAGGTACCCCTGCTCTAATACAACAGTAAAATGCTGGTAGCTCCATAGCACTGCCAATCTAGGTCTCACACCCATGGTGTTTTTCTGTGTATCGGTTTTCTGCACTGAGCTGTAACACTAGATGATCTGAACATCACATCAATATGTGTCTCATTCCAAGATTAGGGTATATAAATATGCGGTTGCAAGAGTATTTGTGAGGTCAGATGCTGGTGTTTGGCTAAAAGTCAGTGTTCTAATACATTTCAACATTTTCAGTGGGCCTGAAATCAACACTATGTACTGGCTGCCCCAGACCATTATTTTATAGTTGGTGTTGTGCATTCAGGCAGATAGTGTTGTCCTGGCAACCTCTGTCCCCACATTCATCTATCAGACTGCCAGTTTTGTGAATGTCTTTCCTCTGCTCCAGAGGTCAGTGGAGGTTTTACACCATTCCAGCTTCACTCTGAGCATGGTGACCTTAGACTTGTGTATGGTTGGCCAACAGCTGACCTGTTGTTGTGCCTTAATATTTCCACTTTATAATAACTGTACTTACAGTCGACTGGGGCAGCTCTAACTGTGTCGAAATTTGGCAAAGCATCTTATGGCCAGAGCCGTGTCTGAACATTTGGGGGACCTAAGTGACATCCTAGTAGAAGGAGTGCCACATACCCTAAGCATATTTTTTTGTATGCAATGAGTGGCAGAAGTACAGTGTTCCACTACATTCATGATACCTACTGGCTTCACTTCTAGAATTAATGCTTACTTTATTTTTATCAAGACAAGCGATTAGCAAATACCAAACACAGTAAAACATGAATTAGCTGTATGAATAGACAACTGAACATTAATACATAAATAAATAAATAATATATAAAATGAAAAATTATGATATAGCATGTGCGTAATTTTTTTTTTAAAAGGAGCAGTTTTTAACATTTAAGGAAGGAAAAAGAGTAGAAAGGAAATGCATAGTCCCTCCTTCTCCCTCTTCATTCCTTTCCCATGTAGAATTGCAAGTTCGGAATCAGGATAGAGAATTCTCCAGTGGTGGAAATCACTTCTTTTGTTAGCTGTCGAATATGGTTTCTTGTCAGAAGCAGGTAGCGGTGTTTCCATTCATTGGCTACATGTCTCTAACTGATCTAACTGGGAGTAGAACCTTCAACATGATTGACAAGAGGTTAGAATACACTGTTGGGGCAGCAGTACTACTTCATCCTCTCATGTTAGACTGTTTCGACTTGATGTTGCAGTGACTCACTGTTGCCTCTTGAAGTACACAGTGGTATTATGAGACAGGATGAGGCTAGCTGGTTAGCAAGCTAACTTCAGTAGATACCTCCGCAAACACAATATATACACATCTTTGACACACGTTCAAAACTTTCATTTCTTCACATTCTTCACATCTCATTTCTTCACATTAATAAGTTTAGTTCAAACCCTAAACGATTATCTGTACCACACATAATACCACTTATTATATTATTAACTGCTTATACAGCAAGAAACGACCCTGCCAATGGCAATGCTAGGTTGAAAGTCACTGAATTGTCATTGTGCCCATTCATTCTGCCAGTGTCTGTTTATGGCTATACTGTATATTCTTGATTTCAGCCCCTGTTAGCAAAGGATGTAGCCGAAATAGCTGGAAATAGCTAAAACCACAAATTACAAGGAATATTCACATTTTCTGGCCACTAAATTACTAGTTACATTTTGCCCAAGAACAACAAGAGTACCTTAGCTGGTGAAAGACGAGTATTTGACCTTAGTTTGGCTTTTCCAGTCCACTGTGTGTACCCCACACTATAAGAAAGATAGTGACACCAAACAGCCTGTATATTTTAAAACTTTAAGTTATTAAATGTACAATTTTTTCACTTTTTTCATTTGGAAGGTGAAAGTTTCATGTAAAACTTTTTTTTTTAAAGCGCACACATGGACCTAAAGATCGTTGTTGTACCTAAGATAGTTTGCATTGTATTGTGATGAACAATTGTACCCCTACAGTCCCCTATTTTCTGATATTGTAGAAGTTAATTTTCACGAAATTAAAATTAAACAAACTGTAGACACACTGCCCTGGGTGACACTGGGAATAGTGGGCCTTTTCCACAAACTAAGAGGTGGCTGTTGAATTCTCTAGGGAAACAGCATCATCTAGTGGCTCTAGAGTGGTCAGTGCATACTGAACGCAGGAAGCTCAACAGCTGAGGCTTGTAGTGTCAAATCCATTTAAAGGCTTGGCGCCCTGCTGAACTTGAGCGTGACACATGAACTTGACACAGCTGCCACAGCCTTTCATGTGCCTTGCTATCAACATATACCACACGCGCACACACACACACACACTTAGATCACATACACAACCTCAGGCACACACGTGCTTTCATGCTTTGTTCTTCAAAACGGCCTGGCCAGCTGTGCAAAAAGATCAATAGGAATATACACGTGTTGCTGGCATTCTGTTACTGTGGGTGCATGTAATCTCATTCTCCTGACCAGCTGCTGTACTACAGAGCAGTAGTTTTCATACGTTTAACAAGTGGCTAATACTTTTTAAATGATATCCTGGTCTGATGTTAAAATCACAGACTAACCAAAAATGGAACTTTGCTGTGTACGTGCTAGCATAGTTTATGCAAGCTGCAGATTGGGGAAAGAAAATGTTAGTAGGCTTAGTAAATGTAGTAGGCTGTGTAGCTACATACAGTATATCAGGAGTGCCCAGTCTTATCTGTAAGGGGCCAGTGTGGCTTTGGGTTTTCAGTCCAACAAAACTTGAGTTTTAAGTTCACATGATCAGTTGCTGAAGACAGAGACCAACTGATTAAACAAGTGGAATTAAAGCCTGCAGCCATACTGACCCTTTGTGGATAAGATGGACAAGGATAAGAGTCACAAAGTCTGTTGGGTAGTTTTTATGCACAAAGAAGGCCTTAGCCTCAATTTATAGAGTCCGTATGCTAGATTATTTTAGTATTTGAGGTCTACTTCCAATATTTGTGTGGGTTTATGTGACAAAACCAGTCATAAGTCTTCTTTACATTGCATCTTTCTGCACTTAGAATTAAACAGGTTGTTTTTTACTGTATCTTGTGTATGTAAATACATACACCCATGAGATCTGTACTATATCTCGTTCAGCCTACATTATGACTGGCATTGATTACTCTGTGTTACCAAACAACACATGAAGTACTCAATCGTACCCTTAAAAACATAAGTTTGTTCCTTTCTTTTAATCAAAAGAATTTTTCAATCAAATTGTATATGTTATTTGTACTTCCAGTTTTAGGGACTGACTGTGCTGTAACATTTAGTCAGATAAAGGGATTTTTGTTTAACCAGTTAGCAGCAATGATACAAAATTAAGTTTAAAATGTAAAATGTAATCTTTTTCATTCTTTTTAAATCTTAGCAATGTATTTTCATAGTCATTTAAACCAGTCAGTTGACAAATTCCACTGCTAATATAGTAGCCCAAGTTCAGTTCCACAGGCCAATAAATAGATATAGACCAACAAATGTGAAATCTGACATTTCTGTTGGCATCCAGGGTACTGTGCAGAACTGGTTTGCGTCATATCTGGAAAATAGACATTTTTCTGTCCAGATGTGTCTTTTTTCCTCCTAGCGCCTGTTACTTACATTACATTACATTTTACATTTACGGCATTTAGCAGACGCTCTTATCCAGAGCGACTTACAACCGTGCTTAGTGTTCCGTTGGATAATATTCCAGCTAGTACAGGAAGTTTAGAGCCTAAAACTCACCCTGAGCTCAGACACTGCCCGAACAGGGGGCCAGTGCTGATACCTAGATAGATCAATACACACATATAGAGCAAAAAGAGCACTACCTGGCAACCCCAGCCCAGTGCTCACACCTATAGAAAAGAAAAGGTCATTATAAGTGCAATATAAGTGCAACACAACACAAGTACATACACAACTTACACCTCTACAAGTGCTTACTCACTTAAGTGCATTACGAAGAGATGGGTCTTCAGTCTGCGTTTGAAGACCGCGAGAGACTCTGCTGTTCGAACGCCCAGTGGGAGTTCATTCCACCATCTGGGAGCCAGGACAGAGAAGAGTCTGGACGCTGGTGGAGTGGTGGAGTTCCTCCGGGTTCCATATCGGGTCCTGTTTTGTTCTATTTATTTATGCTGTGATAAAACAAATCTAAGAAGCAAAATGATGTCAAAGAACTTTCTTAAGCTAAACCAGGACAAAACAGACAGTATACTTTTTAGAAATCCTTATTTCCCCAGAACTATAGTTAATGATCTAGGGCCATTATCATCTAATGTCCATAGCCTTGTAAAAAAGTCTTCGTATTATCTTTCTGTTAAGCAAATAAGCACTGTTTGGTGAGGTAGCTTATTTCAACTTGTGAGTACAGCAAAACTTGAAAGCTTCCTGCATCTTTAGCTGGCCCAGGTCTCCTGACTGGTACCAGGAAAGGGAGGATTACCCCGGACTTGCACCACTGAACTGGTTACGGGTCAAATTTAATTTAAGAGTTGAATTTTTATGGTTTGTTTTTAAAGCTTTCTATGGCTTAGCACCGAGCTATACCTCTGACCTTCTTTGCTGTGGCTGTGTTTAGCATTTTGTAGTATGGCCTGATTGTTTATAGCCTAATACCACAGCCATAAGTATTGATGAATAAGGTTGCAAAGAAGCCTCTGAATACTACATCAGGAAATGAATACCACATAACAAAAGAAAACTCAAGTATTCAAATTAGTCAGGCCAGCCATAGCGCAGGTGTAAACACTCCTTCTAAAAACAGAATGCATGGTGGAGCTACACTGCTGTGACATCACAAAAACAATCTTTTACATTTTTCATTTTAGTTTCCTTGTAGGGACTGTGGGACGTGAATGTGACCTTCATCAAAAGGACAAACAACATAAGTAATTTAAAGATGAAACAACTGGCTGCCAGGAAGTCGTGAGCATTATGAAGAGCTGTCCACTGTGCAGTAGACCAAATATGCTTCTAACTCTCAACAGACACTCTGGTATGGACCAATGACCACGTGATGCACTGGGTGCAGACCATCGGGCTGAAAGAGTACAGCAATAACCTGTTGGAGAGTGGGGTACATGGAGCCCTCGTCGCTCTGGATGAAACCTTCGACTTCAGCAGCCTGGCACTCATCCTGCAGATCCCCATGCAGAACACCCAGGTACAGGACAGTGGTAGAGTGAATTTACCTTCTCAAAAATCATAATTTTCAGGTGAATGTGTTACAAAAAAGTGTGAAATAATAGTAATAACAGAAAATAACATTACCCTATAAATAACAGTACATTTTGATTGACCTGTATTAAAGTGAAAAGAATATTTAAAAGGCAAAAAAATTAAGTTTTATTTTATTTTATTTTATTTTATTTTATTTTATGTAAAAGTGTAATTCCTTGCAACAGGTTTCAAAAGGGTTGGCCTTATCACTTATTTAAACATATTCAGAAAGCTTCTGTGCATTGTTATGTTGAAAAAGCATGGACATCTGAGAAATCTAGACAGCTGCATATATTGCTACAGCATTAATAGATGTGAAGGACACCCATGCCATTGGGTACTAATACATTACAGACATTACACTGGTGACAATCTTGATGCTTCCATTCCTTTTTTTATCTAGAAAACAGAACATCTGTAATTTCCATAGACCGTGTGAAAGGTTAATTTTGATCACAATACATGTTTCTACTATGCATCCATCTGTTTCACACGTTTGACAACAAAAACGTTGGCAGCTTTGCTGGGCATTGTTGACATTGTGAACTATGTAAACTGTAGGATTATTTGCTGATTATTAAATAGAGACCCTTGACCAATCCTTGCTCATAAAGGGTATAGGCGATTGGTAATTCTTTTTAAAAAACATCTTCTCATTGTAATGCTTTCCCTTAAATATCTGTCACACCTACCTTCTATCTACATACCTACATATACAAATCACAATTTTCTATTTATTTGTGTGATTTCTCATCCTGCCCAACATTTTTGGTATCATAATAATTGATAAATGCAAGTAAATGGTAGAATATACTAGATGTTCTTTAAAGTACACATTTGACTCAATTCGGTGCATCACTGTTCCTACTGGAGAATAAAAGGCTTGCGCCTTTGTTTAGAAAAACAGCTATTTTAATTCACTCGTAATCTGCTGGCATGCGATGCAAAAAAAAAAGGTCAATGGTCAGCTCAAATACATTTATGTTCATAGTCTTTCAAACTCTTGTATCTCTTTAATTAATTGTACAGGCCAGGCAGATCCTGGAACGGGAGTTCAACAATCTCTTGGCCTTGGGGACTGACAGGCGTCTGGAGGAGGTGAGTAGGTACCATTAGACTTAAAGTCCAGCCTGGATTCATTTATGAAGAAATTCAAGGCCTATAAACCTGTCATTCCAAGGCAATAAATTGCTATTTTAATCTACTATTTACCTTAATATCATGATTTCCCTCTCGCTGCCATTACATTCCTCTTGCTGCCATTACATTTAATTTGACACTTAAGAAGCAATTAAAAAAAATGATCAGTAAAAGAATGGCATAGGAATACAGTTCACACTCCAGTTGCTGTCTGTCTTCATTCTGATCATTGATTAACCAAAACATTAATCAGTCTCGAGGACCTCACTTGCATTTTGAATGTGTGTGGATATTGACTTAGAAACTATTGCAGTGCATCCAACAATAAAGACAATATGATGCATCTTCTGTAAAGTGATAGAAAACATGGTAGCATGCAGAAAGCCCCAGTTCCACAACATCTAAATTACTCTGCCTAACATGGACATGTACACTACCAACGATTTTCAGATTCTAATGAGTTAAAAGGGACATCACCAATGTCTCTGAACAGAACACCAATGACACATGTAATATTGGTGAATGGATTTGTTTAGATCAAATGTCTTTATTGCAGCACACTTTATGTTGATTTCTTTATTTATTCTCAGTACACTATGTGCACCTATTCGCAAAACTTTCCCAACAGAGTGACGACAAGTCTTTCCGGAGGTCCCCCTCATGGAGGAAGCGCTTCAGGCCGCGGGAGGGCCAGGGGCTGGGCATGATGCCTGGTTCCATCGAGACACTACCTGCTGGCTTCCGCCTCACTACCATGTCCATTCCTTCCTCCATGGCTGTTGTGCCCAAGAAACAGCTGCAGCCTGAAGGTAGTACGGGGCTCCATGGGTGGAATGAGCTCAGCTTTCTCTTTGGCTTGTATCAGTGTGTTTCTGTGCTAGCAGTGCTAAGATATCTCTAACAATGCCATGTAGGTAACAGTTTCTGTTACAAATACATTCATCATCAAAAGAATAGTTGCACCCAGATGGAAGTGTCAGATTACAATGCTATTGGGAAGGAAGATAGAGGTTACCAGGAACAATACATACTAATACATTTAGATTGATATGATGAATATTTATTGAGCTACACATTCAGAAGTAGTGTCTCTCAGTATGGCGTTGGGCCACCATGTTTGCTAATGCAACATGCCAGACATCTCTGCATGGAGTTGTAGAGGTGGTGTCCTGGGTGGTTGGGGTGGATGTGGAGTGACACCAGGCCTTCTGGGCATGTGACATGTTCTTACTTATGTTACATACGTGGCTAAGCCTCATGTCTCACAATATCAAACCTGTCCACCAAGTTTCATTCCTGTCGGTGGATTCTTTCTGGGAGAAACAATTTGTGAAACTTTTCTTTTGATGATAGCTGTATATGTATGTCCACTGAGCATTTTAAGAATAGCTTACAGTGTTGCTTTACTGTTTATTCAGTGCTAAGAGTATAACATTAAACAACCTTAAAAAGACTAAGATAAAGTTAAACTATTCAGTAGTGTCCAGCAGACCCAGTTCCTGGTTGGATAAAGTCCCTTTGACGTCCTTTTTGGCAGAAGAAGACGGTGTGAGCTGCCTATGTTAGCTGTCTAGATAAATTGTTGGGGATGTAACTCACATTAATGTTAAGAAGCTGAAGGGGTTGAGACTGGGGTTGTATCTTATGTTGGTGACTGGTCTTTGCTGGGTTCAAGATGGTAGACCAGGTAAACCATCCAAACATATCCTTTCATAGGCAACCAGTCAGGCTGGTCTACAGTTTAACATGCTTCAAGTGGCCAAGCTGTTTTTAACAACTTCCCCAACTACAGGATAGCTATCTACTAAAACTAGCACTCTTTTAAGGGTTAAGGGTTAGATTAGTTAGATTAGTTAGATTAAGGGTATGATTAGTTACTTCCCCAGCTATAACAGCTACTATCCCACTGGTCCGGAGTGGGCTGACGGTGGGCAATGTAAGCTTGGCCAAACCCACATAAATCCCACACCAGCCTTGCATGTTCAAGCCCACAAGCCTATCTGCACCACCATTCACATCTTAAGTGGACCTCTATAGCAGCAGGGGTCTTCGGAACATTTTTCCGAAGTTAAAGGCCCACTTTGTGGAAAAATATGGTTAATACAGATTTAGCTGCATGTCCAGTGCAGGCTTGGATGGGTTATACTCCCAACCACGTTAGCTAGCTAGCTAAGAAACACACAATGCAACAGCATTTCAAATTTAACCAACTCGATGTTACTTTAGGCGTAATTATGTAACTACAGAAAGGGGCTCAAACTACTGGCACGTGGCCTGTCACATATTTACAATTTATCTTTCATTCTGTTCTGCATTTTTACCACCCACCTGGTTACCTAGCATAAGCTATATATGAAGTCAGTTTAGGCTGATGCTTATGTTGTTAGCAGCAAAAATAGAGCACAGCACAAAGGAGGAATAATTCAGACAAAAACCTCAGAGTGCATAAATTCTGTACTTTAACTAATCTGTAACTAATGACTAATTTATAACAAATTTATTTACTATTATTTTTATGCCAATTCAGACTGATGGGTAGATTCAGTCATAGCAGTAGAAACAGCATGTCAGTATTAAGAAATGAATGCTATTGCTTTGCTAACACTGGACTCACAATAACCCCTCAAGGTCAGCAGGCATGCCAATGCTGTCACAATAAGAATCCATTATAGTGTCCCCTTTAAAAGCAAGTTTAGTGGGTTTACTAAAATTTACTAAAAATAAAAATATATATATTAAACACTTTGTATTTATACATCTAGTATTATGTTAGTATTATGTATGTTAGTATATGTAGTTACAATTCATACCTGTGACTTTTTACCCTGCATTTTTTAAGGTGAGGTTATTTAAACTTCTCTAAAAATAATTTATTTGCAATAACTTTTGCCAAACCTTAATGTGAGCTACTTCACCAGCAGTTAAGCTATCTAACTATGCCAGTTAGACGCTGGCTACAACTTCAAATCAGAGCAAGTTGGCACAGTATGTTAAGTTAAAATAATTTGTAAATCATTTTTGACCTCTATGACCTTGTAAGACAGCAGCACAGTATCTGATGTTTTACCTGATGATTTGTATTGGTTCATCAAAATAAACACTTGTTAAATTTTGGTCCTTGCATCATATTTCAAAAACTTGTGACAGTAAAGCGTTTACCACTTTGTAGGGCCGCCATTTCTTTTCACTCGAAAGGAGCTAAAGACACCAAGTGTTGAACCGTCTCATGGGTAATTTCACCCACTTCTCCCTGCAAACAAGTTTTTGGTGGTCCGTCTTTGCTAGTAAAGCACTAGGCCTTTCCTGGATGCTGCTTTTGTACCAAATCATGTACCACATACAGTCACATGTTGACATCAGCAGTCTCAAATCACATCATTATTTATTACTTAATTATTTTGCTTCATTACTAGACAAAACATGAACTGTCTTGTGTTCATACTTAAAATTTTAGAAATCACTGCTTCCTTTCTTTATTTGCATTTTCCATAGCGTCCCAACTTATTTGAGGTTGCTGTTAGCTGCTGCTAGCTGTCATCCCCACTGTTAGCTTTTGAGGTTATTTACTGTGAAGGTCAGAATCCAGTCTCCAGTCACAAGGGATCTTCTTCCTGCTTGCTTGCTCTCTCATTGCATGTTGTCTCCCCTTTATCTCTGCGGTGCTGTAGCTGGACCCCCACCACCTCAGAGAATTGACCCCTCTGTCGTGAGGACTTACTCCTGCTAACTCTGCTTTACTAACTGCACTCATGCTACCAGGTAAGCTGCTCGGAGAAGTATTATCCTACTACTCACTGTGTGTTTTTAGGCTCTAAGTTTGTCTCAAGGTTCATTTATAGGAACATTTCTGCAACCTTCAAGGCCATAGTCCAAAAACTAGTAAGTCCTGAAAAGAGCTTTTCCACCTTAAGGGAAAATTTGATGTAATGAAAGAAAGCTACTAAGGCATGGCTGGCATTCCTTTCAATGGAGGGCATGTTAACTGGTGTCCTTTAACTTACTCAGTCATGTTTAGCAATGCCAGTTATTTTGTGGTAAATTAATCCTAACTCACACTTTGCCTAATTGATCTGTGTTCTACTCTGTCCTGACAGTGCATTCCCACTACCTGTATGGACACATGCTTGCGGCCTTTCGAGAGTGATATGCCAAATTTCGGGAGGAAACTTAAGGAGGCTCGATTTCTCGGCCCCCGGCTCCCGAACGAAACCAGTGCTTTCGTGGAAACGGTGCAATAGGGGAAAAAAACCTGAACTTTGAACTCTTGAACGCACTTGTTGCGTAGCTGCTCTTAAAGGAGATATCTTGTCACGTCGGTCACTTCCTAGTAACCCCAAGTTATTTAGTCC